>PVJD01006861.1:0-92210 GCA_004026545.1 Mormoops blainvillei
CATTCTTTTCAATGCACATGGAATGTTTTCAAAGATAGACCACATCATAGGACACAAAACAAGCCTCAACAAATTCAAGAAAATTGAAATCACATCGGGCATGTGCTCAGATCACAGTGGATTGAACGGGGAACCAACTTCAATGAAAAAACTAAAAAACATTCAAATACATGGAGACTGAATAACATGTTACTAAATAATAAATGGGTCACCAATGAGATCAAGGAAGAAATCAAAAAGTGTCAGGAAACAAATGAAAATGAACACAAAACAACCCAAAATTTATGGGACACAGTGAAGGTAGCACTAAGGGGGAAGTTCATAGCGACACAGGTCTAACCTAAACAAGATAGAAAAATTTCAAATAAACAACCTAACCCTACATCTATAAAAACTAGAGGAATAACAGTAAACAAAGCCCAGAGTGAGTAGAAGGAAGGAAATAACCAAGATCAGAGAAGAATTAAATGGTACAGAGACTAAAAGAACAATTCAAAGGATCAATAAATCCAGGAGCTGGTTCATTGAAAAAAACAAAATCGACAAACCTTTAACCAGACTCATCAAGAAAAAAAGAGAGAGGACCCAAATAAATAAAATCAGAAATGAAAGAGGAGAAGTTACAACCAATACCACAGAAAATACAAAGGATTATAAGAAATTGCCATGAACAATTTATATGCCAAGAAATTGGACAACCTAGGTGAAATGGACAATCTTCCAAAACTGAATCAAGAAGAAGCAGAAAGCCTAAATAGACCGATAACAGCTAGTGAAATTGAAGCAGTAATAAAAAAACTCCCAGCATACAAAAGCACTGGACCAAATGGCTTTACAGGTGAATTTTACCAGACATTTAAGGGAAGAACTAACTCCTGTCCTTCTCAAAGTATTCCAAAAATTCAAGAAGAGGGAAAACTCCTAAATGCTTTTTATGAGACCAGTATCATCCTAATTCTAAAACCAGGTAAAGATACAACAAAGAAAGAAAATTATAGGCCAATATCTCTGATGAACATAGATGCTAAAATCCTCAACAAAATAATGGCAATCTGGATTTAGCAATACATTAAAAAGATCTTTCACCATGATCCAGTGGGATTCATGCCAGAGATGCAAGGATGGTACAATATTCACAAATCAATAAATGTAATATGCCACATAAACAAAATGAAGGCCAAAAATCATATGATCATATCAATTGATGCAGAAAAAGCATTTGATAAAATCCAGCACTCATTTATGATAAAAACATTCAACAAAGTGGGAACAGATGGAGCATACTTCAACATAAGAAAAGCCATATATGAAAAACCTACAGGCAGCATTATACTCAATGGGCAAAAACTAAAAGTAATTTCCCTTAAGATCAGGAACAAGACCAGGGTGCCTGCTTTCATCACTCTTATTCAACATGGTACTGGAAGTCAGACAAGAAAAAGAAATAAAAGGCATCCAAATTTGAAAGGCAGAAGCAAAACTGTCATTATTTGCAGATGACATGATAGTGTACATAGAAAACTCTATACTGTCCTCCAAAAAACTACTTGACCTAATAGGTGAATTTGGAAAAATATGGGAATACAGAGTCAATATTCAGAAATTGAGGGCATTTCTATACACCAACAATGAAATATCAGAAACAGAAACTAGGCAAAAAAACCCAAACACCTCATTTACTGTAGTGACAAGACAAATAAAGTACCTAGGAGTAAACTTAACCAAGGAGGTAAGAGTTCTATACTCAGAAAACTACAGAACACTGAAGAAGCATATACCCTGCTCATGGACTGGAAAAATTAACATCATTAAAATGTCTATACTACCCAACACAATCTATAGATTTGAACTAATTCCTATGAAAATACCAATGGCATTTTTCACAGATCTAGAACAAATATTTTAAAAATTGATATGGAACCGAAAAAGACCCCAAATAACTTAAGCAATCTTGAGAAAGAACAAAGTAGGAGGGATCACAATACCTGATATCAAACTGTGCTACAAGGCCACTGTGATCAAAACAGTCTGGCACATGCATAAGAACAGACACATAGATCAAGGGAACAGAAGATAAAGCTCAGAAATAAACACATATCTCTAAGGTCAATTAATATTGACAAAGTGGGCAGAAGCATACGATGGAGTAAGGATAGCCTCTTCAATAAATGGTGTTGGGAATACTGGACTGGTACATGGAAAAAAAAAAAAGAAAGAGAGAAACTAGACTATTGACTTACACAAAACACCAGAATATACTCAAAATGGATTAAAGATGCAAATATAAGATATGGCATCATAAAAGTCCTAGAGGAAAACATAGACAGTAAAATTTCAGATATCACATGTAGCTATATTTTTGCTGATTATCTCCTAGGGAGAGGGAAGTAAAGGAAAAAATAAATGGGACTACATCACGTTGAGAAGCTTCTGCATGGCTAAAGAAACCATCATCAAAATGAAAAGGTAACTGACCATATGGGATAACATATTTGCCAATGATACCTTGGACAAGGGTTTGATCTCCAAAATATAGAAAGAACTCACACAACTAAACACCAGGAAGTCAAACAATCCAATTAAAAAATGGGCAAAGGACCTGAATATATGCTGCCCAAGGAGGACATACACAGGGCCCACAGACTTATGAAAGGATACACAACATCACTAGCCATCAGAGAGATGCAAATTAAAACCACAGTGAGATATCACCTCTCACCAGTTGGAATGTCCATCATTAATAAATCAACAAATAACAAGTGCTGGCGAGGATGTGGAGAAAAAGGAACCTTAGTACACTGTTGGTGGGAATGAAGACTGGTGTAGCCACTGTGGAAAGCAGTATGGAATTGCCTCAAAAAATGAAAAAATGGAACTGCCTTATGACCCAGAAATTCTACTGCCGGGAATATATCCTAAGAATTCTGAAACACCAATTCAAGAGAAGTTATGCGCCACTATATTCATTACAGTGCTATATACAATATCCAAGTGCTGGAAACAGCATAAGTGCCCATCAGCAAATGAGTGGATCTAAAAACCGTGGTACATTTACACAATGGAATACTATGCAGCAGAAAGAACTCATACCTTTTGCAACAGCATTGTTGGAACTGGAGACTATTATGCTAAGTGAAATAAGCCAGGCAGTGAAAGACAAGTACCATATTATCTCACCAATGAGAGGAACCTGATGAACAAAATAAATTAATGAGCAAAATAGAACCAGAGACATGGAAACAAGGAACAGACTGACAGTGACCAGAGGGGACAGGAGAGGGGCATAACGATGGAAAGAAGGAGAAGGGACTAGTCAAGGGACATGTACAAATGACCTATGGACATGGACACCAGGGTGGGGAATGACTTTGAGCATGGGGTGGGTTGGGGAGAGGTGGGCAAAGGGGGAAAAACTGGGACAACTGTAATAGAAAACAGTAACTTTTTTTTAATTTTTAAAAATATCTGGGACATCCATTTATGTGAAAAAAGGTCCATCTAAATTCAAAAAGGACAATGTTGTTGATGAATGAAGCTGTTGATTTATTTCTATTATAGTATATTTGTTTTAGGTCAAGTTTATTTCATAAAGTATAGGTCATGAAGGTCTTTTGAATGGTTTTTATTATTGCACATTAATAATTGCTTATGACTGGGAAGTGATTTTACTATTCTAAGTTATTATAGAAATTTATAGTTGTTATAACTCTTCTTAGGATATAATTTTGGTGACATCTGATTTCATTCGGTGAGAGTTTTTGATCAAGAACACACTCCCCAACTACAATCTAATGTCTATGAAAAAATAGAATCTCATACAAAAATTGACTTTGTGACTTTTGATTTATAGTACTGTATTAGGCTGAAAATGGAGACAGTGCATAATGAAATTAGAGGAGTTACTGAAAGATGATTTAAAGCAATAGAAATTATAGCATAAGGTAGTCTTGCTAACTACTTCCACTAAGGTGAACTGTTGATCTTCTCTGCCTAGAGCTTATCCTGGGCCTTTTGGTCAGAAATGGAGCCCCCCCACCCCGAATATCTGTTTTGTGCCCCTCCCTCTTTTCCTTTGGGAATGATTGTTGTTGTTGGTCTTCCATCCAACAGTTGGGCTCACAGCAGGTAGGATTGGGGTTCTTTTTTGACTTCTGAATACAGCAATTGGTTAGAATTCATGTATTAGTTTTAGTGTCTCCATAACATAACATTTAAGTACCCCCCACAAACCCAATAAAAAACAAAATTGTTTAAAAAAGAATATATTAAAATAATTTAGTTACACTTTGAAATGAGTCATTCTAATTCACAGTTTTTGATAGCTCATGAGGAAAGCATTGAAAAATTGTTATAGGATAAAAATATTTCCCCACTAAGTTGTATTATTTAAGGAGGAATTTTTATTTTAATGTCCTTTCTATATCCATTAGTTTTAAGAATAAGTCATTAAGTGGCCTCTAAAACTAATTTTTGCCTATATTTGAGCATGAGTTTACATCTGGGAAACTACATTTCCAGCTAATCATTGCTTACTGCATCTCTAATTTATTGATTCTATTTTCTCCTACGAAATTAAGACTGCTCACAACTTTAACTTTTTATTTTGAAGCAACATTCACTGAACAGAGAGTGCTTATGTGGTAGTAACCAGGAGTGAGGAAATTTATTAGAATCCAGGAGAATCGCTACAGCATCCAACCCTGTGAACTGTTGCCGATTTTTTAATATCTCCAAAGGGAAACCAAGCTTATAAAATCTTGCTAACCACCTTGCATTGAGCTGTCACCTTCGATGTACCTTTGATATCCTCGCTTTTTATTAAAGGGGAAGATGGGAAACAGAAAGTATATCATTTCATTCACACGGACTTTGTCTGGACGTGCGGCTGTGATATGATTTCTGTCACAAACAATCTGCTTGATATTTCTCTGTCTTTGCTTGGGAACACAGAGTGGTCTGTCTGTTTTCTATCCCTGGGTGCTGGGATATGCTGCCTTGTCAAACAGCATTTGTCTTCACTCACTACCTGCCTGTTGAGCAGAGCTCAGCCTCACTGCGGTGGCAGAGAGAGCCTTAGGCTGCTCAGCATCTGTCTCTTCATGTAATTAACTGCAGCCCTGGATAGGGAGCAAAACAGAGATTTTGTGCTGTGAAAGAGTAATGTGTCTAGACAGGAGTTTCTAAGCAGGGGAAAGATTGGTTAGCGTTTCTGTTCAAACAAGAGGGCACAATTTTTTGCCTCAAAATGTTCTGAAGGCAAAGGGACCATTTGCTTCCAAAGCAAACTTTGGCAAACTCAAGGGGCCTTAAACATTCTCTCAAAAAGTGTTCACTTGACAATTTTAGCACCGAAATAATGATAGTAATAAATTATAGACCCATTGAATAAAATAAAAATCCTGAGTCAATACTGACATAAATAAATGAATAAAGAAATAAAAGATGAAGATTGGCCCTTCCTTAGAGCAGAATGCCAACTAATAAAGGCTGAAGGAATGATGGACTTAGAAAAGTCCCCATTTCAGAACTGTCATGTAATAATTGATATAAGCAGGACTCACCAATGGATGCTAATACTAGTGGATGAAAGTTTGATGGGAATCAGGAGATGTATAGTCTCAAATTCTCTCCTCACAAGTTACATATATGTTATATATGTGTAATATAATCTGGGTAGAGGAAATATGGCAACCTTTTGTTTCCTTTTTGTACCTTTTCTGTAGGTTTGAAACAATATAAAAATAAATAAGTACTTAAAAAATAGTATGCATTTGTACTCTTTTGATTCTCCTCCCCAGTGACTGGAACACGGCTCAGACTTGGCTCTCTTTAGCATAGCATTAGGGAAAATACGCTGTGCTACCAGAAGCTTCACTCACCAGCTGCCAGCAAAGCTTCATTAAGGTAACATGTTCCACAATCAAAACCTGCTCTCTCATGGGAAAAGAGTGACATTCTGAATCCTTGCCTTTCACAGAGACCCACTTAGAGACTTGCAGTCCGCACAGATTTCTAAGTGAAATGTGACTATCTGCATGTGTGGTTCCCTGACACATTTTATAGTACCCTTTGACTTTACAGAAAATGGCCCTGAAATTTGGAAAATGAATGCCTGCAATTCTCCCTATGTCATTCTTAATAAGCTTGTTTTCAGTAACTGGAGGGCAAAGAATCCTCCTCCTCTAAGACCTCATTGTGGAGCCATAGCAGCCTTGATAATTGCTTAAATAAGAAAAAGACTAAATATTATAATAAAGACTGAAAGTGGTATTGAAGACAATTATACTCGTGCCCGGATATTTTTGGTATTCATTTACCATAGAGCATTGTGATTCTTGAATGAATGGACCTATAATCTAACTTAAAAATTGGAATTAAGCAATTCAATGTGTGTCTGGAGGAGCAGGCATTACTCCTAACAGGCTTCTTCACGCCGCAGTGCCCTTGGTGCTGACTTCCTGGTCACGATGGGCCTGACCTCTCCTTCACGACCAGGATGGACAGTGCCTCCTCTTTGGAACCACTGCCTTTGATTTATCTTTTCTTTATGATCGATGACTTTCGCAGTAGGTTCTCTCCTCTCCCGAGGGGAAAACGAGTCAAGTCTCAGGCGTCAGTCCTCTTTGCAATTTGATCTAGTTCTCCAACATTGTGAGGTGGTCTCTGGTGTGCTCCGGAGATCTCCAATAATTATTTAATTTATTGACATTTGCATTTTGGTATGTATTTTACACTGAAAAATACTTTGAGTTTTGTATTTTCTTAGAAATGTAAGCTCTCCTCCCTCCATCATTTTCTTGTCTTTGTTTTATGACAGAAGAAGTCTGTGAGAGCCATATCGTCCAACCTCATTATTTTAAGAGTTAAGAAACTCCCATTTTAAGGAATAAGGATTGGGTGTCAGAAAACCCCAGGTTACCTGGGGATCGTGCTTATTGACGGGGCTGCAATAGGGACCGAAAGCTTCAGGTTCCCAGGCCAGTGTTATGTTCACTTGTTCTCACTCTCACAACAACCAAAAGTCTGTTCAATTTCTTGTAAATTCTTGGAAAACAAAAGCTAATAATTTTAAATAGAGTATCTGAAGAAGTTATAATGCTTTTAAAACTTTTGGTTTTGATATAATTTTAGATTTACAGAAGAATTGTAAGGACATAGAAAGTTCCTATATCTTTCAGTCAGCTTCCCCTAACCATGGTAAAGTTAACAAAATTAAGATGTCATTATTGGTACAATAATATTAACCAAACTACAGACTTTATTCCGATTTCTCTGGTCTTTGCACTACTATCTTTCTTTCTTTCTTTTTTTAAATCCCAGGATCCAGTCCAGCATACCACATTGTCTTTAGTGGTCATGTCTCCTTATTCTCCTAAGTCTTTAGTATTTCCCTGTCTTTCCCAACCTGGACCTTTCGGAATAGTGGGCATGTACTTTGTAGGCTGTCCCTCAGTTGGGGTCTGTCCAAGGTTTCTTATGATTAGAGGTATACATTTTGGGGAAAAATATCACAGAAGTGATTTTCTCTTTTTATTGCTTTATATCAGGGTGTTTATGATAACTTATTATATATTCCTGTTAATGTTAACTTTGATAACTCGGTCAAGATGGTGTCTGCCAGATTTCTCCACTGTAAAGTTATTATTATTTTTTCCCATACTCTGCTTATTAGAAACAAACATTTCCCCTCCTCAAGAGGAGGAGAATGAAGCTCTACCTCTTGGAGGGAATAGTATTACAAAAATTGTAGACAAAGTTAAGATACCACAATAATTAACAAATATTTGAGGAGCGACACCTTGAGGTTATGCAAATATCAAGTTTAAGTTTTTCCTCGTTAATTCAGTACTTACTAGTGGATCTTGCCTATATTTCATATTGCTGTGATGTTTTAATGGTGAGGTTTTATTTTACTTATTTTTCTACATTTATTAATTGGAATTATTTTGTAAGGAAGATTAACCCATTCTTTCCCATATACTTATTCATTCAGCCTTTTGATTATATTCACACAGGCCCATGGATATTTATTTTATTAATTGGGTGGTAACTCAACACAATCATTTATTTATTTCTGTTACAACTATTCATTTTAGCCATTGGGCAATTTTTCAGTTTGGCTTCTGTACCCTTTTGACATACACCATATTCCCCACCCCCTTTTAACTCTTCCTTACTTCCTGGTGGTACAAGAGGCTCCAAGACTATCGTGTGTTCTCTGCCTCAGCCTTATGATTGGCCATTTCTATTGGGGAAAGCCATTTAAAAACCAAGGCCTGGGTGCTCAATGTGCTTATTGCTATTGGGGTGTAGAGCTTCAAGGCCATCTCAGTAGGCATAGCTATGAAATATACGTAAACATACTATCTTTGTAAACACATGGATTTATATTTATTTCTGCATATATGGTAAAACAAACATAGATTCACACTGATATATTTGACTCTGATCCTGTACCACAAGGTTCTTTCTAAGATTCCCGTCATAGTTATTTGTAAGGTTATTTGAAACTTCTTTCCTTGGCAGTGAGAAACTTATTATGTATATTTTCTCATTTGTTCTACTTTAACATATATGTAACAGAGTATCATAGCTGCTAAACCTTAGTACTACATGAAACATATTCAACTAGAGCACAGTGTTTGTGTACATTCCTTTTTTATCATCAGCCTTCCAATATCTGGAAAAAACACTTGTTTTCCATAGTTATTTAGGTCAACTTTTTTCTTCCTCACCCCTTAATGAGGTTGCGTTCGATGTTTATAATTCAGTTAGATTGGTTTACTGTCATTTGCATTTCGTTCAGCCTCCCCCAGATCCTGATTGATTTTGTTTTGTATGTTTTGTGTTTTAATTTTCAAATAGGAAAAATTAATCTTTCTGTGGGTTTGACAGATGCACAGTTTTGTGTACTCATCACCTCACACCATGAACAGTTTGATCACCCTAAAATATTCCCTTGTATGTCTCCTTTGTAACCAACCTCTCCCCTTAACATCATTCTCAGGCAACCACTGATCACTTTTCTGTCCCTACAGCTTTGCCTTGTTCATCGTATCATATATGGAATCATAGAATATACAGTTTCTAGGTCTGGCTTTTTTCACTTAGAAAAATGCCTTAAAAATTCATCTGTGTTGCTTGGTGCATCAACAGTGTTGTTAAATCTCTTTCTGTTGTATGGAAATAGCAGAGTATATGTATTCACCTGTTGAAAGATACCTTGATTTTTTCTAGTTTTTGGTGATTATGAATAAAGCTGCTATAAACATTTCCATACATGTTTTCATGTGAACATAAATTTTCTATTCACTTAAGAAAATACAGAGTGCTGTGACTGGTGCGTCATAGGGTGAATATATACTCGTAAATATCAGCCCCGCCGTTTTCCATTGGCTGTACCATTTTGCATTCCCACCAAAAAATGTGTGAATGTTCCTATTGTTCTGCGTCCTCAACAGCTGTTGGTATTGCAGTAATTTTTGGTTAGTTCTATTTTGTTTCGTTGAAGCCATTCTAATTGGTGTGCGGTGGTATCTGACTGGGATTTTAATTTGCATTTTCCTAACTAATGATGTTATGCTTTTTTATGGTGCTTCTATCTGTCATCTACATGTCTTCTTTTGCTGAAGTGTCTGTACAGATCACTTGTCATTTCAAAATGCATTGTGTTTCTTATTGCTGAGTTTTAAGATTTCTATATATATTCTGTGTACAAGTACTTTATAAGATATATGATTTACAAATCTTTTCTTCTGGTCTGTGTCTTCTGTTCTCAGTAACAGCATTTTCACAGAGCAAAAGTTTCAAATGATAACATCTAATATATATGTACTTATGGATTGATTGTGCCTTAGGTGATGTACCTAAGACTTGTGGCCAATTTCTTTGTTTCTCTAGATGTTTTAGGAGTTTTACAGTTAACTTTTGGTGTATGATTTATTTTTAGTGATTTTTTAAAATAAGGTATGAGGTGTCTCATACAGACGTCCAATTGTTCCAGCATCATTTGTTGAAAAGATTATCCTTTCTCCATTGAATTGCCTTCTATCTTTGTTAAAAATCATCTGACTGTTTTTGTGCGTGTCTATTTCTATTGCATCGATTCATATTTCTGTCCTTTCACTAATACCATCCTCTGCTGATTACCTAGCTCTCTAGTGAGATTTAGAAACTGTGTAGTGTGTGTCCTCCAATATTGTTCTTTTTCAGAATTGCTTTACTTTTACATAGAAATTTTCAAATCAGCTTATCAAAATCTACAAAAGGCTTGCTGGGGTATGTGTTGGGATGGCATTGAATCTATAGAGCAAACTGAAAATACTGACATTTAACATCTTAACAATATTATTTTCTAGTTCATGAATATGCTGTATCTCTTCATTTATTTATTTGATTTCTTGTAGCAGTGTTTTTAAACTCTTAACATACAGATACTGCACACATTTGTAAAAGATCTATATCTAATTATTTTATATTCATTTTCATGTAATTGAAAGTGTGTTGTTTTTATTTTAGTCCCAAATCCCAATTGTTCATTGCTGATATACAGGCATGTGATTGATTTTCATATATTGATCTATATCCTATGACTTTGCTAAACTCTTGCTAGTTCATAGGGTTTTGGTGTAGATTCTTTTGGATTTTTTTGCATAAGCATATTATCTGTGCATTGGGACTGTTTTATTTCTTTCCAAATTTTGCTCTTTCCTCTCCCTGTGTTAGCGCACTGACTTCCAGTGCTATGCTGAGTAAGAACAGTAAAAGGTGGCATCTCTTTGCCTTGTTCTTGATTTTAGGGGGGAATCCTTCAGTGTCTTATCATTGAAAAGTCTACACATTATGTTGACAAATCTACATAATGTGAGTGGTAGATTTTTTGAAGATATATTTGTTAGGTTAAAGAAGTTCTATTCTATTACTAGTTTGATGTGAAATTTTATTACGAACACAGTTAGAATTTTGTTGAATGATTTTTCTGCATCTATTGAGGTGATCATATGTTTTTTTCTTAGTCAGTTAATGTGTCAGATTACCTTGATTGATTCTCAAATGATGCATCAGTCTTGATTCCTGTGATGAATCTTGCTTGGTTATATGCTGTTTCATATTTTTTTACTATTGCTGGATCCAATTAGGTGAATATTTCATTGATGATTTTCTGCACCTATATTCAAGGGTAACATTCGTCTGTAGTTTTCTTTTCTGAGTGGATCTTGTTCTGAGTTTGGTATTGGGTTAATGCTGGTATTCTCTTGTGTCTTCTGGAAAAGAATTTATAGCATTCATGGTATTATTTCTTCCTTAAATGTTTAGTAGAATTTGGTATATTTTGGAAAAGTGATTTTATGTAATTTTTATATAACATTCCATTGTTAATTTTTATTTAAATAAAGCTTAGTTGATATATAGGAAAGTTAAACCTATTCTGTGACTGAAAATCAAATTAGTGACTTAGAATCAGTTACCAAATATGCAAACTGGATTGAGTTCACCAGGAACTGAGTATTACACTCTGGGATAAAGTTCAGTACCTGTCTTCTCCTTAGAATATAATACAGAAAAACGATTTCTCTCTAATTTTATTTTAGATTTCTATATGAAGGCTAATCTTGAGAATCAGGAAGTAACAACTTTTCCTAAAACATTGCACACTATCCTACAAAATACCTAGAACCAGATGTCTAGCTTTTGGACTTTTTCAGTCTTCTTTGTAATGAAAGATTTCAGTCTTCCTTCAGCTTTGTGCCTCTCAGCACCATCATGGCCTGTCTGAGGCCTGCTGAAGGTGTGACTCAGCATATCACCATGGTGATAAGAGCTGGAACCTGACCATGGGGCATCAGCTACAACTGGTTAGGATTTAGGAGTTAGTTTCTGTCTCAGACCCTGCCCCGCAGCCTGCGGCAGAGTCCTATCTTGAACAGCTTGAGTCTGAGAAGTAAGGTTGGACTCCATCTTTGGTTGAGCTGCCTCACTGAGTCTGGATTCAAAGGACACTCTGGAGGTCAAACCTTCTACTCAGCTGAAGGGAGATAACCCTGCTGTGTAGCTGTGTTGGTTTAATAACCGTCAGATGGACTGGCACCATTTCACGGCCTTGTTCTCCTGAAAGTAGCATTCAGGGTTGTATATTTAACATATGGAAACACTTTTATTAGAAGAAAAAAACAGAGCATTTCTTTTTAATGGCCTTGACGTTCCCCATTTTGTAGTTATCATATATTCAAATAAATCTTATAAAAGTAAGTATAATTTTATTTATGTCTTTCTTACAATACCTTAAGAGAGAGCATTTTATATTGCACTTTATTTGTATAATATTTCTTTCTTAGAAAACTTGAGACAGGGAGCACTTCATCTTTGTCTTCCCAGCAGTATCCAGTAGTGTACAGCTCAGAGTAGGTGCCAGGAATGCTTGTTGAATGAATAATAAATGTGGATGAACTATACAGCTTTCCCTCCTCTTGTTTATCCTTATCTTCCATTTTCACTACGTTTAATTTTTTCCCAGAAAAGATTATAAAAACCTGTTTTTTCTTTATCTAATGTGTTTGCTATGCATACCTAAAAGAATGCAATTAACCCATCTTATTTACGAAAAAAAAAATCTTTCCTAAATAAACCTCTTTTGGTGTCATGCATACCTCCAGAGTACATATTTTTTTTTTCCAAGCTGGAGAAGACAAGGGAAATGAGGAGAGAGAAGGAGGAAGAGGTCAAGTGTGCAGGTTTGTACATGAGCTTAGCTGGGCTTTGAGTGACAGCAGAACCTATGGCATGGTGGGCCCCCCACGGGGCATCTCCTCGAAAGCTTCCTAGTCCAGGCCATCCTGACCCAGCTGCCCCTGAATTTCCCTTTACGTTACTGAAAAGCCTTACTGATTTTCACCACGGATACTATCCTGCCTTTAGAATCAGACATTTAGAATCATGACATTTATTGAGAGTGCCCACCCAAGCCCAGTGACCTCGCACTGGACCCCTTGTCTCTGTGTTGGTCCTCTTTTGCAGCCATGCTTAGTCCCAGGGGTTGGGCCTCCCTCCTCCTTAAGGCAGCCCTCTCCTGCCCCTGCCCCCGTCTGCCCTGGAGGTTCTGGGCTCCCATCGTGCCCAGCGCCTGCTGCTTCAGGTCAGCCTCTTCATGGTTACCAGCCCTCTGTCAGCCAGCCCCTCTGTTGGCTGCCTCATTCCCTGGCAGCACCTATTTTTATGCCAGCAATATTACAGCTTTCTCACATCAGCTTCTCTTCGTAAGTCTCACTTAAACGTGGCTGTATTATCCTAGGAAACTTCCCACCCCAGAATTATTTTGGAATGGCATAATTTCAAGTCTACTGGCCTGGAAAATGTCACAAGAATGGGAAGTTCTCACCTATGTTACTTGCTCGAACATAAGTTTGCTTCACTGCACTTGCGTGATTAGCGTTAGTGAAACTGTCTGTTTGTGGTATGTCTTTACTAAATAACCCTTTGAACACAATTCCACTGTGTAAATAGCTTAATACAACTAATAAGAAGCAAATAAATATAGAACTGTATTATAAAAACCCACGTGCTTTATTATTAGCAGAGCCCAAATGTCTCAGACCTTGTTAGCCCTAGGCACAAATAAAGTCACTGTACAAATGGCCACGTTTCCTGGCCTGTGGCTCCACCACTAACCAGGGGAACTTAGTTCTTGTACATGCCCTTCCCTGGTTATTACTGAGCATGACCATGGTGTTTTACATATATTTACGGATAGTCCTCTTGTCTCTCCTAACCGTTGGCTGCGGCTTCCTTGTTGAGGGCATATACCCCCTAAAGAAGGGTCTTACCTGCACTGCGGATGCTTTCATGACAACATGGCTTCGCTGCTCCTGGAGCATCTTCCAGTGCATCTCAACACCATAAATTGCTCAAGATGCCAAAAAGTGCTGTGTCCCCTTTAACCCTTGAAGAGCATATGTTTAAATGAAATCTTATAGAAATAAGAATAATTGGATCTGTGTTTCTCTTAAGGTACCTAAAGCACTTTGCATTGCATACATATATTCAACTGCATACAGAGGTTCTGCCAGAGTTGACACCGCAGCTCTGGGCTGCCCTTTGTCACTTAAATTTTGAAGAAACACTAACGGTGCCTTGCATTTTTAGAGCACCTCTTAAGAAAACATCTGCATCATGTCAAGTTTCTTTCTTGGCAGATTTTGGGACTGGCTGGAGTAGAGACACATCATTTTCGATTTTGCATTTCAAGTGTCTTGGTCTCAGACATACACTCATACGTGCACCTGCACAACTGCTCATTCCCTGACTTTCCGAACAAAGACACAAGCCTTCCTCTGACCTCCTCTTTCCCCCCATTCACATGAACTGTTGTAGCTTGAGAGGTTTCTAGCCCATCATGTCATAAGAGCAATCAGGCATTGGTTTTATTTTTGACATCTCATGGCACTCATTTAAAAAAACAATGGTGTCCTAGATAAGGGAATGAGAAATACCTTGCATGTGTAACATGTTATTAAAGAGGATGTTTTATCCAAGACTTTGTGAACATATTCTTGAGTAGACTTGCACAGAAATAACATAGCCTGCCCGGTAGTGCTGTCTTAGACCTAGAAAGCACAATGTACTTGTTTCTGATGTGTAGAGCACAGAAATGAGCACAGACCTGCTTAGATGAACTTTAAATGTAGTTATTTTGATCATTTTGATGTGATGTTGGAGTATTTCTCCATATGAGAGCATGAGGATAGAAGGACATCAGACTGTCAGGCTCATTTTCAGAATTCCCAAGGGCAGCGATAGGGTTCTCAGATTGAATCTGGGAGCAGACAATGGTCTGTGTTAGTTTGAATTGTCTTGTTTTTCTTAGAAATACAAGTGATCTTGATTCTGGAAGAGAGCTTTACTCATAGCAAACTAAATATTGAAAAATAACTGTTTTCTGCCTCAAATAGCATAGGCCTTCCACTGGTCATTTCTTATATGATCTTTCAAAACATTTGACACATTTAACTCCTTCCTACTTGTGAAAACTTCTGGGTTTCTCTCACTGGACACCTTTTCAATCTCTTTTCCCCTGCTCTTTTGTTTGTTTGCTTGTTTGTTTGTTTTTTATTTTGTTCTAACTCTCAGTATCTAGTACCCCAGGGACCTGACCTGTCTCTCCACTTTTTCTCTTTTACCCCTATACTCGGTGGATCATCTCACCTGCTCCTGGGACTTCTACATCCAGCTGAGGCTAATACTAATTTCTCTCCCTAAAGCAAAATATGACATCCCTTTGAATGGTGCATATATCAGAATGCCCATTTTAGTAAACTTTTTCATGAAATGTTTTTTCTATATATTTTCAATAAATAAATAATTTAGTTTTGGATTTTTCCCCATAAATGCTGATTTCCATGTTCTCACTATCTTTTTTTTTTTTTGGATGAAGGTGCTATGGCTTAGTGTGAAGGAGGTAATCTTTGGAGTCAGATAGTCATGGGTTTGAAACAACCTTGTCATTATCTGAACTCCGGAAAGTTTCTTAATTTATCTGAGCCTCACCTTCCCCATCGCACCTTATTAATACCTCATGCATTCTAACGGCAGTAAAGTGAGGCGACAGAAATACTCTATCTCTTGTAGAGAGCTGTGCTTCTCTACAGCTGTCTACATGTGTAAAAGTCATCGGGCTAGACATTGAAAAGCTGCACATTACTTTATATAAATTATATGTCAATTTTTAAAAAATGGTATAAATAGGCATGCCATAATGGAAAAAGAAAAAGTTACCCACATATACCAATGGTTTAATAGATTATCTTATTTCCATAATAAAAAGGGCACCATCATTCTGGGGAGAATGCATAGGTATTTTAATTTTTTAAATTTAGAAATTGAAATGAATGCATTCTCCGTGACATGTTCACAATCGATAGTCATGGCATGCTGAGGTTTTCTCTTTTAATTTCTAACTCTTCTAGAGTTCCTTACCCTGAGATCGATAACACTCACGATTCTTGTCAAGATGTGGTGTGACTTTGTTTCCTGTGCTAAAGTTTTGAGGTTTGGGAAGCAGAATCCAGTAATTGGGTTTTCCCTTTAAATTAGGGAGCCCATGTCCCCTTTCTTGGGATAAATACCAAAGAATGAGTGTTCAGATGGAAGGAGGGGCCATCTGATTTCTGTGCAAAAATGTTGGCCACGGTTATACGCGCTCACTGTGACACCCTGCGAAGCTCACCCGGAGCCCTGGGTTCCCGCTCCCTGTAGTATCAGTTTGATTTCCTTCCTAAGTTTGCGAGTCCTCATCCTGAAGGGTTCCTCCTTCTCCAGTCCCTTGTCCCATTGTCCTCGAATGTTCTCAGCTGACACATGTGGAAGCCGTTCCCCTTTTCATTTCAGAGGGGCCAGTTTACTTCTGTTAGAGACGGGCTTGTTTTCATGTTTCACTGGCCACTGTTCTGGACTTACAAAAAAACCCAACCGTGTTGGTGCCAGCTGACCTGCTTTCACCCAAACAACTACGGCTTAAAGTCAGGGGTAGAGTTTATAAACCTTTGGGGACTGAGTTGCTTTATGCCCACCTATGTCTGAGAGTACGAAATGCCTAAGTTCTGAACTATGTGAATTGCCTCCACCTCTGACTGAATCACAGCAGATGGTATTCCGTGCTGGCTGGTTTAAAGCGACTCATCCAAAGGTCGGACTAGACAGATGTGTACGTGTACCCAGAGTTATTTGAATCTGGTTATTGTCCTATTGCTCATCGATTGCACACCAGGCTAAAATTAGAGAATTTTTTGTTAGAGAAACAGCTGTTTTTCCCAGGTTTTGTTTTGTTTTTGTTTTTGTTTTTGAGGTGAGACAGTGAGAACATAAACAGGAATCTTTTTTTGTGGAATATGGCATTGAATGGCATATTTTTGTCAGTGAGAGAGAGGAGGCCAGTGACACAGGTCCATAGACATACACCACCCCCCCACCACACACAGAGCCGTCTCACATGGAGTGAGATATCTTTATTTCTGTATTCGTGAAATAAACTCTAAAAACCATGGAATAAACTCCATTTATTTTTGCTCTTTTTACCTCCTCACCTGTATACTGCACAGCAATTTAGCTCCCCAGGACAGCTTTTAAGATTCTAATCTTGTTCCTGTCCAGCACTTTCCTCACAGCAGTAAGGGAAGGGTTGGCATCCCTCCACCATTGTATATAAAGGAGAACCCATTCTTGGAAATAAGAGCCTTGTTTATGTTGAAATTCCCTTAGCTTAGCTGAACCTTCGATTATATCGCCCATTCAGATAACCAGATTTTTACCCCCTGTGGTCTGTTTCCATTCTCAGAGAATTGTCAACTATTTATTTCTGCTCTGTCGATTATTTTCATGAGTGAGAGAGAGAACGAGACACATCTGGGAAGATTTTGATAACGGAGTCATGTATATAAAACTCTAAGCACACTTCTAAAAGATACCATTTAAGGAAAAAAAGCTTTTCCTAAAAAATAGCAAATTGAACTTACTTACTGTTTAAGCATTTGTAAGGTGTGACTATTCATCTATATAATTGTATGGTTAGCTTGATTCCAGATAACATGGAGAACATCTTTATATGTAGTTCATATATCTAAAGTATATTATTTGAAAAAATCCAATATGTTTTTTTATAACTTCTAATGGATCCCAAATGCAAATTAAATAATTCTATTATTTTCATGGGAGATTGGTGAATTTTGAAATAAATTCTATAAACTTAAAGTGCTATGTCCATTTTATGACACATAATGTTGACAATACAAACCCCTAACCACATACTTAGATTTGTCATTTAATTCTGTAACATTTGTTTTCCCTGCATATTTACTCCATTAGTCATTTTCTTCAGAAGCAATAGAAAGTTTGCAAAGACATATAATGGTCAGTATATTTTGCTTACTGGAAAACACTTCTGATTATGCATTTAGAAACTGGAGAAATATTGCTTCAGGCACTGTCATTTCCATTGCTGAATATATACAAAGACCAGAGACTCTTCAAAGCAAAGGAAACTTTTTTATTTTGTTAAGTTTCATGTTTACGTTATTGTGCACAAAATGCACCGAAAAAGGCATTTTCTTATCTAGTCTGTTGTATTAGAGAAGTTTATACCCTGCTCTTAGCATTTTCCAACACAGCTGTAGAGTACTTTAAAGCCTATTTTTTTTAAATAAGTGATGCTCAATTTGTCTTTGATGATCCGAATGATTCAGGTGAGATGGGAGCACGGCCGGGCCCTTATTTGCATAAAAATTAATCACATAAAAATGTAAATTGATAAAATTTTGCCTGGCTTTTCCCCCTATTTGAGAACCCGTGGATGGCTCCCAGAAGCAATCATCTCAGTATGGGGCCGCGTTGGATGCTGTACAAATGATCACATTTGTGTTGAATACTCACTCATTTAAATGTCAGCACTGATGGGGCGGTGCATCAGAAGAAAAAATGAAAAATAAATACACAGCAGCTGAATACTATCAAATCCGTAGGTACTCTTAGGAGATACATGATCTAATGTGAAAAAATTGCAGATTAATTATCCTTTTTGCAAAATGGTAATTGTTTTAGTATCACACCAGAAAAAAAAGTCTGCAATTTATTTGGAATCAAACATAAACCAGTAATGTGAAATACGTCATTACATCATTGTGTTTATTAGAAGCCTGCAATTAATTCCTAAGGCTCCTTTGGTCTTAAAGCTGTGTAAGATGAAACAAAAGAATGTTGCCACTAATCTTCAAACAAATACTTATCTTTCAAATCAGTCTGAGTTTTGTGAAAAAGAAGGTAATGTTGTGAAGTTTGGTAGATAATGTGTATTAACTTAATTTCATTGTGAGGCTGACACTTCTGATAATATATTCACAGATCCCATTGAAGTTGTAATGTTAAAATTTGAAGATTTTTTTGTTCAGTGGTATGTAACTTTAACTCACTGTTGAAGAAGTTGTAAAGTGTCTTTTTAACAAATGATGCTTTAAGAAGAACAACAGCAATACCAATAATGGGGAAAATTGAAACTATTTTGAGACCCCCCAAAATGGAATTTTTTGGGGTTCCTTTTACTGGGTTACTAACATGCATGAGTTTACATGCATGTCATTTACATAATATTTGAGATTAAGAATTTATGTTTAGCTATTTTAAGGAAGGATGACTAAATCCTAAAATTTTCTTAAATAAAAACAGATGTAAGTGATGTCATTTTCACTTCAAGAGATGGATGAAAGGCATTATTAATTATTGCTGTTGTTATTATTATAGTTCATACAATCCATTTATCTTTGGTTCCAGGCAGCTGTCCCGGGGTCCCCTGTTCCAACTGCTTTGGGGTTTTCAGTGTGTGGTTTGCATGCAGCATTCCCGTGCAAGTGAAGATTTGGCTCTTTCTTATTATTCTATAACTTTAGCATAGGTTTTAAGCGATTGAACCTTAGAACATACATCTTCACTAGCTAGGGAAGACAAAGTTAAAACACAGCCTTTCCACCTGCTGACTTACAAAACTGCGACCGAATGAATGTTACATGAACCCCAGTCGATTGTGGTAACACACTAAAAATATTTTGAGATGGTTGAAATTTACTGTTATTACCGGAGTTGCTTTGTAGTTAACTTAGAGAACAGCATTTAAAATTTAAATTGAACAACACTTAGAGACTGTGCCTGTTTTTGAGAGTAAATATAATTTGGGGTATAGTAAGAATAGCTAACGCTATGTGTCACACACCGTTTATGTCATTTAACAATAACACGGCATTTAGCTCTAGAAGTCAGCCTTCCAGAGTCCTGACTGCGAACCAGGCACTGTTCTGTTCCTTTACAAATAACGATGGGTTTAACCTTTATAACAACCCTCCAAAGTAAGTATCTCATAGTCCCAAGAGCAGCATGCCCAAGATCACCCAGCCAGTCAAGGTGAAGCCAAGGTTTAGCCCCAGGGACCTGGCATTGGACCACTTGCTCTCAGCTACTCTGCTTTCCTGGCAAATGTCTGGTGGGCACCTCTGCTGACAGGTAGAGTCCTAACAAGAGAAAGTGCTCTATTTTGGTGAAGTTAGAATTTCCAGTTTATAACTGAAGCTGGAATCTATTTTGATTTCAAGAGAGCATGTGTTGAGTGACACATTTTAAAATTTGATCGGGAACTTTATCTTTAAAATTTACATTTTTTATCATTTTTAGACTAAAAGTTTTTTTAAAAACCTACCTTTTGGCCATTTTAAGATATCTCATGAACAGTCACATTTTTCCGGAAAATGTTTTTACTGCTGAGATGGATCGTTAAAGACACTGAGAGAGGCCCTGGTCCAACCTTGCAGAATTGGCTGTTTGTTATCAGGATCTCTGCAAAAGCGTAGGTCCCCTTGACTGATCCCAGGGGCTCCCCACACACTGAGTAAAGCAAAAAGAGGGCAAAAGTGAGGGCCCCTGATGGCCTAGTTCTGCAGTTGGCACTGCATTTTACAAGAGTGTGTTTAGTGCCGGTTCTGTCCCAGATACTGTTCTAGGCACTACAGATGAACTGCAACAAAATAGGCAAACCCCCAGGAAGATTACAGTCTGGTCCAATAGATCCATTTCTTACACACTAGATTTTCTGTGTCCACAGTACCACACTGTGACAAATCTAGGATTGTTCACGTACGTGGTTAAGAGTTTCCTTTGTATAACATACTGCATTAGAAGGAAAATATAAAGGACCATTTCAAGAGGCTTGGAGATGATAAGTCACTGTTGATTTTTGACTCTTAGACACAAACTCACTTTTTCTATGAAAGTACAGAGAGAGGATCATCTTACACCCTGATTTTAGCCATTTGCTCAACAAACATTTATTGGGCACCTCCTTTCTGACAAAACTAAGTTACTTTCTGGGCATTCAAGGCCTTTTGTGTCTAAAGGGAATTTCCCCGTGTGAACCGTGTGATTCATTGAGCTGTAGGGATCTGAGTTTCCTACAAGCTCTTCCAGTAAGAGCCAGAATCTCATTTTCCTCATTGAGAAATGATAGATGAAATAAAGTAGCCCATAAATTCCTTTCAGATTCAAGAGGAGAGTCGTCTGGATATAAAGGCTGGTAAGGGAAGTGTTCCTTAACCTCCACTGGTCACAGCAATGAGAAAGAAAACATTAAAAAGCATTGTGCTAAGCGAAATGAGCCAGTCACAGAAAGACAAATGCCATATGATTTCACTTATATGTGGAATGCAATGAACAAATTGAACTAACAAGCAAAATAGAGACAGACTCATAGATGGAGAGCAGGTTGGTTAGGAGGGTTGGTAAGGGGGTGGAAGAATGAGCTAAAAGGAAAAAGGACTCATGGACTTGGACAACAGTGTGGTGATTGTGAGAGAGAGCAGGTATCAGGGGGATAAATGGTAATGGAAAAATACAATAAAAATGTTTATTTCCAAAAATAAAAGCAGCAAGTAAGATGCATTGGACCTTCCCTTGGCACCTACTAGCCTGGGGATTTACCACACTTAAAGAGTAGTGCAAAGGTCCAGTGTTTGTGCAACTTTTCATCAGTTACTTGAGTACATCTGGGTGGGTCAGCTAACCCTGCTATGAAATATCTACTGGATTTTAATACTTCTGCTACGGTCTCATTTGACATGAAAGCACTTGGGAGTCAGGTGCTTCTCCACAGTGACTTGCAGGGTGCCATGAGCCGGGGCCCAGAACACAGAGGCCATGTGCTGGTCTTGCAGCAACCACAGCGACGGGGCTGGAAAGGAAGGGGAGGTGAGAGGCAACAGGAGGAAAAGGAAGTGACCTGTTGAGTTTATTATATCTAGCACTGCCCCACAGGGATCCTTTAACAATTTTATTTGGGGATCTAACGCTTAAAACTTTTGCTACTTAGAAGGCATAGTAAAGTGAGAAAATGAAGAGCCTTGTGTGAAGGTATTTTATGAGTGATTAAAATTTTAGTGATAAAGTAGTAAAATACAGACTCATTTAGGCAATTGAAGACATTTATATGGCGGACATGTTCCTAATCCACTGGCTTCTTAAATCATTCTTTAAATTTCTAACAAGATTCTTTTGCTTTTTTTCAGCTCATGAAGTAGTCCCTCCTGTGGAGTCAGTTCAAATTATCATCCCTCATAGATCCCCTCCTACTCTTAGCTTCTGACCAACTATCTGCCTCTCAGATCTTCTTAATTTCTCCTACACGGTCTTGCAGTGCTGAGGTGGTGAGCACTTCAAGCATGGATAGTAAGACTGGGAGGTTCATTTTTGGTTTAATTTTAGCTCATTCAAATTTACATTTAAAGAACCCATGTGGCTAATGGCTACCATATTGGATAGCACGGCTGCGCTGTATTATGTTTTGCTGTGTATATCCTGTCTTTCCACTGAAATAGGAACCGCAAGCTTTACATCATTATACTTCTTTTTAAGTCCCCACAAAACTTAGCACAGGGTTATATGTAGTATATGTAGGTACTTGATGGCTAGGCTTGTATTTTAAAAGATCATAAGAATGAATTACTCACAAATATTGAGTTGGGAACTAAGTAACTGTCCCCACTAAGTTTTACTCTTCTATTTATATAGGAAATATTACCCAGTGCCCCCTGTGTCTCCTACGTTTCACATAAGTTGTTAGACTCTGGGATACAAACGTGCAAGGTGACCAAGATCCCTGTCTTCACACACCTCACAGGGGAATAGAAAATTAAGTGATGCTGTTGGAAAAAGTCCAGTATACAGAAACACCGAACCAAGACAGGCCTGGGAAGGTCCCACTAAGCTTTTAGATCCGTATCAGAAGAGGCAAACCACCTGCAATTGACGTGGTGGCCCATACGACTATCTGAGAGTGCATTCTTATTTTGGCCACTTCCCAAATCAGAGTCAAGTAATTTTAAACACTGCAGCCCAAACCGTAGATAACGGCCAACAGACATTTTTGCAGAAAAGAACTCCAATTGACACTACCCCTTTAGAAAACAATTTGGCAATATACATAAAGAATTTTAAGTGTTAATGTTCTTCGGCTTAAAATTATGTTTCTAAATTTCTAGTCCAAGGAAGTACAGTCGACCCTTGAACAACATGGCTTTGAATTGTGCAGGCCCACTTACACGTGGAGTTCCCTTCCCAAACACACAGCCAGCTTTGCATATCTGCAGGTTTTACATCCTTGGATGCACCCCCCTGCTGGGTGAAGGCAGCATTTTCACATTCCCGACCTCGGATCCCTGGCACAGGGCAGCCTAAATGTGAAAATGTGTGGGATGGTGCTTCCCAAGACTTTTTAGGCAAAAGAACCCTTTTGTAATTGATTTCATTCGTGTACTTCCTACTGATATTTATTATTTCTCTAGTGCCCTCAAACCTTTTCATTCCTTTCCCCTAGGTAACTATTCTTGTCCTTTTCATTTGGAGCCTCTACTGTGTTCTATTACTCTCAGTTTCTTCTTCTTTTTTTTTTTCCCAACTGTTTCCCAGGATCTTTTTCTGATGCAGAACTAAAATATGACTCACAATAGGCAATCTATAGACCTTAATAGCTGTTTGAAGAAATATTTCTGAAGAGGAAATACTTACAAAAATCTATCATTTACTTCCACCTTGGACCCATCCTGAGTCGTGATGCAGTGATGATTAAAGCCCAGCCCAGGATTCCCTGGGAACCCACATGGTACCATCTAGACTAAGTAGGTGGGGTCCATCTTTTCGATGCCAGTATTTCTAAAAAGCTATCTCTCACTGCCTCTGAGAGCATTTATTGGAAAAGTCAGAGAAGGTACCACTGGATAAACCAGTGGGTGAACATCAAAGGAAGGAAAAGACAGGACAGGAATTTGTGAAAACAACAGTGAGAATTAGGAAAGAGATAAATTATCAATGGTGGCAGCAACTTATGAAAGTTCCTCAGACGTAAATAACAGAGAAAGCAGTAAAAGGTTCAGAGGAAGCACAGGAAAATGTGGGAGACTAGAGCAACGGAGATGACCATAATTGTACTAGAAAATATGTAGGTTAAGCTGCACAAACACTGCCAAACTTTTAGGCTGATATAGAGGCTCATTCTTCTCTGCATGACTGTTTATAGATATGGTGATGCTACGGAGCCGGTAGGCAGCTCTGATATTATCATCACTGGCTCCCACCTATGGATCATAAAGCCATATGGGTCAAAAGTAGCTGTTCCAGCTCTTGACATATTCTAACCAGAGGGATGGAGAAAAAGGACCGGGAAGCATACACATGCTCGGTTGCTTTAAGGATAAGGTCTGCAGTTCACATCCACTCAAAACTCTTTTGGCTAGAACTTTGTTTGATACATGGCTAGATGCCAGGAAACCTTATCTTTAGCTGGATAGTGTTGTGACCATCTAAAAATCTGTTACTACTGAAGGAAGGAAGAACAGATTTGGGGGATAACTGTTCCTTCCTACTATGGAAAACTAGAGGCAATCGAGAACTTTAAGTGGGACTGACTTGACTTTAAGCAAAAGAATTGGCTAGACCTAACTAAGACTGGAAAATGGAAGGCTGTAGATATGAATCACTTTCTCTGCTAGCTAGAACTCTGTACCTTTAAGAAACATATATTTTGGAGTTATTATATAATACCAAAGGTTATGTTCCTCTTTATCCCTTGAAATGGCATCTCTCTTCTTCCCTTTCTCTGTTCCAAGCTCTTTATAACTAGAAAATTCATGTATCCTTCAAGGACTCTCCACTCCCCACAATTTTTTAAATTTATTTTTTATTTTTATAGTTTTATTTTTTAGGTAGAGGGGATGGAGGGAGAAAAAGAGCGAGAGAAATATCGATTGGTTGTCTCTTGTACTCCCACAACTGGAGACCTGACCCACAACCCAGGCATGCGCCCTGAACAGGTATCGAACCAGAGACCTTTCAGTTTGTAGGCTGGTACTCAATCCACTGAGCCACATCAGCCAGGGCCCAACAGTTTCTTTTCATAATAAAAAGCTCATATTATTTTTAGTTCTACCTGTTATAACTCATTGAAAGCGCCATTTTTTCCCACTACATATTGTCTTGTTTTCAAAAAACTTTCCCAAATATCTATATATATATTGTTTTTCTTCCTAAAATACTGTACTTTTCCTGAGGGGAAAAGCTGCCTCTAACTTCTTTTGGATTACCTGTACTACCTAGCATAGTGCTGGGGACAAAAAGCAGGCACTCAATAGATGATTATTCATTTGCCTTGTTTGCAAAAAAAAAAAAATTCAGAAACTTCAGATAGTAGATCCCCCAAAGATCTGAGACATCAGACCTATCAGGTTCAGGTAGGTGATACGCAGATTCAAGAACTCAAGGATTACAAGGGGTTCGACCATAACCAAGTACTATTAAAGGAAGTTTGTTTTGTTTTGTTTTATTTTGTTTTAACAAAGCTTGCACTTGATGGAGATTTTACTGTAGTTGCAAAGACAGCTTTGCTTTTACACAAGTATGAAGCTCTCTATGAGAGATAATGATAGGTTTTTAATGCTGAATATAGATTACTTCTATGTATCCAGAATCTAAATAACCAGGAAGCTCAACCAACTAGAAAAACAAAACAAATAGAGCAGACTTATTTTAAAAAGCAAACTTGCAAGAGATGTCCGGTTTGACTTTATAAAGATCTCTGTAGCCATGTGCAGCAGCGCATGCGCTGGCAATTACCATCACTGCGCTTTAGGTTCCCACCGTGTTTCACCATTGGTCTCCTAAAGTAACTTTGGATTGTGTTAAAAGGCTCAATTAATGGTCTTTAATTGAGACAAATATGACATAAAATTTTGGAGATTATTACAAAATAAGAATTGCTTTCAGCATAATTGTTGGAACCCTTTTTCATTTTCAGAAATTCCTCGTCACACACAGTGGGAATGGGATCATAGCATTCTCCCTTCTAGCGTTTAGCTGCCGTTAAAATCCAGGCTCCTCCCTGCCGGGTAGCTCAATTGGTTAGAGTATCGTCCCTATGGGCCAAGGTTGTGTGTTCATTCCCCAATCAGGACACATACAAAAATCAACAAATGAATGCATAAATAAGTGGAACTACAAATCGATGTTTCTCTCCCCTTCCCTTTTTTCACTCTCTAAAAACAAACAAACAAACAAACAAACAAACAAACAAAATCAATCTGGGCTCTGTCTTAGGTAATTTGCTAGTTATCAAAATAATGTAAAGACATGGGCAAATGGGAATATATAAGACAGAAGAACAAACTGCAAGTTCATTTATTAGTTTGTACAACTTACTCCAGGAATAAAGTAGAATAATATTTAATATGCAAAAATTACTTGATCTTTGTGAATTTAAGCTTGTAAATTAAAAACGCTACAGTCTTCAGTGCCTTGTTTCTATTAGGGTAAAGTTATTTATAGTTTAAATCTTAAAAGTAGTTATTTATATAAACTATTACATTTATTTTTAATACTCAGTATAAATTGCAAAATAAGTGTGGCCTAAAATATTTCATACAGTGATATTAGTAGTAAAAGACTAGAGACTGATACTTGATGGATCCCAGTTTCCAGCTATATATCTAATCTTTTAACCTTCATATGGTGTTTAAGATTAGTTTATGTGTGTGTTCCTGATTTGGAATGGTTTCTCCCCTGTCTACAGGACTAGACCTTTAGAAAACTTTAAAAACAGTTCAAATCCATGGGAACTTGTTGGGCTATTATTAAATTCTATTGAAGTAGGCAGTTTTTATATTATTATTTTTGCAATAGGCCCATTTCTGTCTTCTATCCTTTTCTCTTTTTCAGAGACTGAGTACATAAAATTAGTCTTACAAGCTGATTTCTATCAGAATAAATGTATGAAATGTATTCTCATTCTGTACGAATAATGTACTTCCATTGTTTCTGAGGAACCATGCAATTTTAAATTAATTATACATGAATTCTAAGTGTTCTAATCTTGTGGCTTAGATAACCTTAAAACAAACAAACAAACAAACAAACAAGAAGTGACCAGTTAAATAAATAGGTCACAGTGTAAAGCAAAAAGGGTTTCTTTGACAGCTGTGGCACGGGAATTTAATATTTACATGCATGTCTGTTAAACACTGCTGATTTAAGTTCAAATTTGCCAGAATATTTATAATTTACTGTGTCAGATCCAAATGATATATTGCATTATATTTTATTACTGTGTTCATTGCATTGTTGAAAACAATACAATTTTGACCCTCCTGATATAATATTAAAAAAGATTATATCTTTTCAACTGGGACGCATTTAGATTTGCTTTTATTTTATTTGATTTCCAAGACTGCAAAATAATATCTTTCTGTCAAACGCACTGGACTCCAAAGAACATTATCTAAAGTGCCCTTTGTTTCCCATTTCTTTACAAAACTAATTGAATAGAGCACTCTAGTGGATCCATGATTTCATTAATTAGAATGAAATTGATATGGTCAATTCTGGACTTAGTTTTTGAGGAAGGAGATAGTTATCTGTTAACCAAAATATTGAAGAATTATTTTAATTTCTGATCTTTTAGGTTCAGATAAATCTGGGAGGATATTTTTAACTTTGGTCATACTCTGAGGTAAATACTCAAGAAGTATTATAAATAGAATTTTACCTTTAATGGAAAGGCAGGGTTAATAAAGACATTATTTTAAATAGGTACACTTGCCTTTGAACCTTATTTGGCTATCTCGTAATGTGTGTGTATATATGTGTATGTGTTTTCAAGTAGGTTTTTCTAAAGCATGAAATACTTTGTTTTATAAAATGTTTCTATTAAAATACCAGTTGTTTAGCAACACCCTTTTCCACACTGAAGAGACAAATGGAAAATATTACATAGAAATAAGTTCTTGAGGGACAAGGAAAAGGCTGCCTGCAGCATTGCACGAGTCACTGTCTCCACCTAGTGCTGCCTTTTGGGAATTAAGATTCCAAGAGTCCCTACTGATGCTGTAAAGTCCTAATTTATGTTATGCACATGTACAGTCATTATAGCTGGGCATGCTGGTGCCATTACAGTTAAGGATCTGTCAGCTCTTCATTTATAAATCAGAATATTAAGAGGCCTATTGCTTTTACATAAAAGCTCATGCTGTGTGAACTCTGCAATGTAATGGCCTTTGCTCTATGTGAATGTTCATTAGCAGTGGAAGTTGAACTTGACCAGTTCCTTTTAAAGATACCCTGATGGGTCGAAGTTATGTAGGCACTGCAGCCAGGAAGATGAATCTTTTCATCAACAGCCTGTCCTTTACCCTACAGCAATGCATCAGACCGATGGACCTCTAAGAGCTTGATTGATGTGGCAGGCCCTGAATTTTCAGAGCATTTATTTCAAACCCTCTGGCACACAAGAGGAGGCTAAAAATTTTGGCTATCACCTGGGAGAAAAACCAGGGGACCGTGGTTTCACAGAAGTCAAGTGAAGTGAAGTGAAGTCAGGAAAGTGATCATTTGTTAGACACTGCTGTTAGTTCAGGCTGGAGGAAAGACCTTGGACTTGGGTAATGTGAAAACCTGATGGTTCAGTTTCATTGCAGTTTCAGAGATGAAAATCTAATTTGAATTGGTTTATGAGGAAAAGGGAGAACAAGAGATGAGTCTTTTAAGGAATTTGCTGTAAAGGGACACAAGAAATAAGGCAATAACTGGAGGTGGATGTGGGGTATAGAGAAAGTTTTTTTGTTTGTTTTTTAAGATGTCAAGCTGTCAGACATTATGCAGATGAAGGGACTCAGAAGAGCAGGAAAATTAATACTTCTAGATAAGAGAGGGTAAGAATCTAGGTACAAGCGGAAGTGTTGACCTTAGGGCACAGGTAGCTCTGCAGTAGCAGAGAGGCAGGTTCTGTGTCGCTGAAGGACAGGTCTTTCCTGCCACTACCTTCTCTTGGTGTATAGGCTCCAAGAATTTTCAGCAAGCTTGTGGGACACCTGGGCTCTTGAACATGAGTTTGAATACTGCAGGTGGTTCCGATGAGGTTGAGCAGTCTCAGAAAATTTTCAGGCCCAGATGACCATCCTGTGTGCTAGAAAATTATGGGATTGCTCCTGTACTCTCATTCATTAATCAGTGATTTATTATATTAATAAATGTCTATCATTTTATTTCGAGACTCAGCATTACTTAACTATAGGGATTATTCTCTTGCCATAATGTTAAGTTTATTGGCTAATATTGATGTAAAAATTGTACAGACTAACCAACAGAACAAACAAGTAAGTAAAATGTAACAAGAGACATTGAAGTGAAGAACAAACTGACAGTGAACAGAGGGGGGAGGGAGAAGAAGACGGGGTTGGGGGAGAACAGGGGAAGGGTGGTTAAGGAACATATGTGGGGGACTCATGGACAAAGCCAAGGGGGGTGGTATTGAAGGTGGGAGGAGGGGATGGAAGGGGTTGAGGGAGTGGTAGGGGGAAAATGGAGAAAACTGTACTTGAACAACAATAAAAAAGGAGACCCGTAAAAAAATAAAATATGAAAAATAAATCAATAAAAATTGTACATATTTAATTTTAAGTAAGATTGCTGTATTACTTTCTAAATTACCAGTAACTGACTTTATTATGAAGCTTATCTCCTCTTCATGAAATGAATTAGCTAGCTTTTTGCATCTTTATGGTTTAGAATAATTTATATTGCATGAAAATGATCTGTTCCATGACCTGTTAAGTCATATGAACAAGACCATGTTTTCTGTTTATATTTCAGATCTATGAGGTATTTTTTAAAAAATTCATTTATTTTACCAGAAATTGAGCACTGAACCCTGGCTGGTGTGGCTTAGTTGGTTGGAATGCTGTCCCATAACTGAAAGGTTGGGGGTTCGATTCCCAGGCAGGGCAGATACCTAGGTTGCGGGTTCAGTCCCCTTTTGGGGCGGTTCCCATCCCTGGTCTAGGTGCATAAAGGAGACGACCAGTGGATGCTTCTCTCTTGCATCAATGCCTCTCTCTATCCCTACCTCTCCCCCTTCCTCTTTCCCTTCCTCTCTCTTTAAAAGCAATGAAAAGAATATCCTTGGTGAGGATGACAAATAGTAATAATAATAAAGAAATTTTTCATTGATTAGTATACACCTATAGAATATACTCTTAACCTCCATGATAAATATTTAGCTCAATGTTTCTATTTCCTTTGTATTATATTTTTATTAATCTAGACATACATGCAAAAGAGTTGGTATTTTATTTATTTCAAAAGTGTTTCTTTAAAGCATTCTACTGATGTTCTATTTTTTAATTATTTCTATTTGAATATTTATTATTTACTTTTATATGTTTTTCATAAGATAATTTAAATAAAACAAATTGAGTTGAATGCTTGATTAGTTTTCCTTCTCTAGTTCTTAATAAATAAGCATTTAACAGTATGAATTTACTTTTGACTATAATTCTAGATGGATCCTGTAAGTTTTCACTATTGTTCTTTTTGTTGCTTTCTAAATAGACTCTGTTCATGTTACTGGTTTTTTCCCTATCTGGTATAATAGTATTTTGGGAGGGAGACTGTGTTTTTAAAATTATCTTGTGATTGAAATTATACATTTTAAACTTTCATTTATTTATAATTTTATTCTGTCATTTACCACAAGAGTGGCGTATTCAATTTTCATTTTAAAATTGTAATTGAAGTTTACTTCGTTAGTGGAAAATACTATAAGTGTTCTAAAACTGTTGAGAAAGGTGTTTTGTCTTTTAACAGACTACAATGTATATTTAAAAAAACCTACATTACTTATAATAGTCAGACATTTTTATTTCAGTCATATTTACTTTTTTATTTTATGAAAATTATTTTTATTTTTACTAAGTTTATTAGGATGACATTGGTTAATAAGATCATATGGGTTTCAAGTGTACATTTCTGTGATACATGATCTGTATATACTGTGTCCACCACCCAAAGTCAGATATTTGAGGTCCTTATTTGTTACTTAAAAAAAAAATTTATCTAGTAGCTTGTAATCTGTTATCTAGGTTGGTTTCTCTTTGAATGTCTAAAAAGTTTTGCTTGAATTTTTTGTTAGTATTGTAATTTATGTCATAGTTATTATAAAATGACTTTGTTATTCTAATTTGCCTGGCTCAAATTCCACTGTCAATTGTAACATTGCCATTTTTTCCTGATTTTTAAAAATGTATTCTTTAATTTTAATATTACTTCTATTTGTGTCTCTTGTACACAGTAAACTCTCTGATTTGGGTTTTTAATTCTTTACCTAGTTCATAATGAGTACTCAATAAATATTTTGAGAAGTGATACTATACCTTGCTAAATTTCTTTTGTTTTTTATTTTGCTTTAGGTGGGCCATAAAACACGCAGGGACCAGTAAGCCAGGCCAGTGGAAGCATTCCAGAGTTGAAAATCCCCTCTGGAATAAACTTACCTACATGTGGCCAGTCCTTCCCAGTGGCCAACTGAATGAGGTTGTATTGCTTAGTATAAGACATGGTTGTTGATACTTAAGTTTTAAGGCCCAGTCAATGTTTATAACAATTTCCGTGCAACTTTTGATTTGCAGCTGTTGGGTGCAAAAAATGAATTAATTCTGTTGTTCTATCAATTAATTGGGAACATGCATTTAAGTCTTCCATTATGGAGATGAATTTATCTATTTTTTTCTTGCATACTGTTAAGTTTTACTTTATATATTTTGAAATTTAATTCTTAGACACACACATACTCAGAAATATTGTATCTCCATGGTGAATTGAAATTTTATCATCATATAGACTCTCAAGCTCTAGTGAAAGCCTCAATTATTCAATACCAATAGAAATGTTTCAGGGGCTGTTTTGTTTTTGTTTTTTTGGTTGTTTCCTTATTTTTATCCTTTTACTTTATTTGTATATTCTTCTGTTTGGGGGGGTCTCCGATAATCAGTATACAATTCATTTTTAAAAATTATATGACAATCTTTATCTCTACATAAGGATTTGGCCTTTCGCACTTATTGCAATGACATATATTTAGGTTACTTGCTTTATATTTGTTCTATCTTTTCTCTGTTTAATTTTTTCTCCATTCTTATTTTTTGATTGAGCTTTTTCTCATATTTTTCTCATCCACTAGTTTGGAAATTATATCCTCTATTTCTATCCTTTATCTTTGTTATTATTCCAAGCATTTTAACTTGTGTATGTAAATGGTCAAAATCTAAAATTAACAAATGTGTTTACTTTACTCTTCTCTCAACTAACTGAGAACATTAGAATACTTTAACTTCAATCATTTCATTTGTAGCTTATATGCTATTATTGTCATGTATTCTAATTTTATTTTTAAAAAATTTCCGCAAGATGTTAACATTGTTGTTTGTAGTTAATATTTACTTAGAATTTAGATTTACCCCAAAATTTTCTTCTTTCCTCTTATAAATTCCTCTTATATCTCAGTCTTTCCAACTGGGTTTACTTTCGTTTTGCCTACACCCTTCTTTTATTATTGGTAGCAAACCTCGTTTCTCCTTATCTGAACGTCGTCATTTCTCCCTCATTCTGAAGATGTCACCACTGACTTCTACCTTTCCTTGCTGTTTTGGAGGAGTCAGCAGCCACTCTGCATGTTATTCCTTTGAGGGAGATCTGTCTTTTCTCCCTGACAGCTTTTAAAATCTTCCCTTTTTTTCGGTTTTCTTATGTTTCACCTTAATATACCTGAAAGAGGATTTCTTTTTATTTCTCCTGCTTGGGGTTCCTGAATTTATGAATTGATATCTTGCATCATTTCTGAAAATTATCACTGATTATCTCTTCAAATATTCTTTCTCTTATATCCCCTCACTCCATTTTTTTAAATAGAACACTCTGATTAGGTGTGTGCTAGACCTCCTCCTTTTGACCTACATGTCTCTTAACCTCTCTTTCATACTTTCTTCTTTTTTCCCCCTCTTTTGGATGCATTTTTCCATCATGTTTTCAAACATTTTTCTTTCAGATTATTAATATCCCATTTATCTTTCTCTAATGTGTTTCATACTCCAGGTGAGGGTAATCCTCTAGGATGAAGATTATTTTTCTCTTCCACTGAGGGAAAATGTTTGAGATGGTCTATTTTACTTAAACCACCTGGAGACATAGTCACTCTCGTTTGCCTTTTCAATGACATTTATCTTACTGTGATTTTATTGTTATGAGGGGAGAGATTCTTCTGTTAGCCTTCCCACCATTGCTGAGCCCTGAAAATTCTCTCCTGTGCCCTTCCCCTGCAAGGCCATGGGAGGAGAGTTTCACTGGAGTCTGGAAAATTCCCTTAAGATAAAGTCCAATTTCAGCACTCTGTTTACCTCTCTGGTTCTCTAGCATGTCTTGCTTTATCACTAAGTCAGTGATATGTTCTAAAAGATTTTAAAAAATATTTTATCCTGATTTTCTTAGTTGCTTTGTCATGTTTTATGGCTTCAATCAAGTTTTTTTCTTCTTTACCCTAAAATGACAATTCCCTACGCCTCCTCACTGATTGAATCCATGAACCTCAGTGCTTTAGAGGAAGGGCTAATGGGGTCTGAGACCAAGAAGCCATTGCTTAGGGCCTGACATGCCCTTGTATTTACACTGCAGTGAAGCGACAGCCTAGAAAGCTGAGTTTTGTTGAAAGGGAAGGGAGTTCTTCAAAATGCCGGAGGCTGTGGGTGGGGTAGCCTGAGCCAGTGGCTGGGTGAATTCCGTGTCTAAGGTTTAGGGTTTGCAGCAATAATGAGAACCAATGTGGAGGCCAGGGTGGAGAGGTGGCACAGGGAGACCAGTAGACCCAGCACTAGACCAAGAAAGAAAAGAAAAGAACACAAGAATTTTGCTAACTATAAGATTTTCTTCAGAAGTTCAGGAAGGGCAGAGACGGAAACCCGAGGAGTAGGAAGGGTAACTTACTCCTCAACTGGTGGTGAGCAGGTGCCAGCAGGTTGCCCAGTGGCCAAAGACGTCAAGAGGCACATCCTCAGAGGCCAAAAACAAGTGCCCACATAGAGACACCACGATCCCCTTTTCCCAATGGTATATGGGTCATTGAACTTCCATCTATACCCAGCAACCACAGTGAGAAAGGGGAAAGGAAAGGTATATCGTTGAGGGCAAACAACAGTTCAACTATGAAGTTTGAACCTTCAGTTTGATTGAATATATATACAAAATACAGAGCTAGAAATCAAACAAAAAAAGACTTTCCAAATTGGCAGAAACTGGGGCACCCTAAATTGTCAAGTTTCCCACCCGCCTAACGGGATGGAGGGAGACGGGGGTGCCTCAGAAGTAGTGTACTTTCTTACGCAGTGAAAGAGAGAAAACTACGATGACTGCAGATTTAACACACATTGTGCTCACATTTTTTTAACCTTGGTATACAGGTAAAGTAATTCAGCTAATTAATTAATTTAAATGATGAAGGGTAATTAGATTAAGAAACCTAAAATTTTTGTCAGCAGTCTGGGATTTGACAATGAAACGATCTTAGAGATGAAAATGGACTACTCCAAAGTTCTCTAGCCATTCAAATACAACAGTAGTTTTTGGGCAGAGTGAATAAGAAGTTGGCCCTCACTTGTGAATTAAGGGAAAGGACTAAGGCATTAATTAAAAAATTATTAATTATTACATTAGCCAAGGTGGGACATATTGGTTGTGTGTTGCAGAAAGACTCAGCCTAAGAGTACTGTCACTTCTTGAGATATTTGAGAAAGAGAAGAAAATACTTATCAAGTAGGGAACTCAGTTCTCATTCAAATTAAATGTGATCTATTTCATTTAAAATCTGGATCTATCTTCTCTGAAGGAACCATATTTTCTTGCAATTCCATTTCCATATAATTTATTTCTTAAGCAAAAAGATAATTTTATTTGTGTATAATCGAATGCAATGACTGTTCTGCCTAGAAAGGCTCTCCATTTAAATAAACTGCAATTAGAAAAGTGACATATTGTGGGATTCAGAACACTGTGGTCACTGTAAGCATGTGTATTCATCTTATGTTAGATTTAATCTTCCAGCTTTACTATAATACTTATCTAATAATGATTAGATATTTATTACATGTTTAGGCAACGCAGACAGAGCGAGGCAGGAAAGCGACACATGTGGCCCCTGCTTTCATGGAGCTTACAGTTTAAGAAATATGGGTTGTGAGTCGAAAGGAAGGAACTAGAAGAGGAAGAAGGCAGACTCGGAGAATAGAGGACGAAGAAGGGAGGAAGAAGAAATTCACATAAAAAGTCTGTGTCCCAGAAATCGAGGCTATTTGTTGAGCCAGTTCATCCCGTTGTAAGGTCAGTATGAGGAAAGGGAGCTGGGCTGACCAAATGTGCCCGAAAATTAAGTCAAAACAGGGAAGCTAAGAGAACCACAATTTCCAGGAACTCAAATTATTATCTCACCTCCTGGGAAAATGTTGTGAATTGAGAAGTTGTACTTCTAACCACATAAAGGTAAGGAGCAAAGGATTTTCAGATTCCAGAATGAAATCATTACAAAAAAGTGAGCCTGAAGAGCCTTAAGATTTTGGAATGAGCCACTGAATAATGATTTCAAAATTTCTAAATTACTGTATTAAAATATATCCATTTGGGGGGCACATGTTAAACAAAAGAAAGTTAAAAGTAGACATTTTATCAATCTGTTAAGAGATGATGATAATTAACTGTAACTATAAAAGGGAATAATGGATATGTAGGAAGGCCCAAGAGAGAAAATTAAAGAATCATTTGTTTATTAATAATAAATAGATGAAGTGATGGGTCAAAGGTTCAAATGCCGGAATTCTGGGTCCCAGAGCCCAAGCTCTCGGCCATTCACAAGGTGTCCTCACGGACGTTAGTCAGTAATAAGGAGAAAAGAGAACCAAACGTAGGGGATAGGGAGTGCTCAGGAGCGGGGCAGGCCAGGGCAGGGTTTGGAAATTTTCAGTTGACCCGCGAAGGCATATTTGAGCTGACAGTTGAGTAAACACTTGAAGAACAAGCAAATGCAGAAAACAAACATTCCAGGAAATACAGAGACCCTGAGATGGTGGTTCTGAGGAACAGTGAGGTAAGTGTGGCGGCCGCAGTGGGCAGGGTGGTGGGGGGAGAGCAGCAGGAAATAAGGTCACACAGAAAAGATGGGTGCAGATCACACAGGACCTCGGGCCACTGTAAGACCTTTGGCTCTTACTCTGAGATGGGAAGCCATGGGAGGGCTTAGAGCAGAAAAGTGATATGATCATTAGAATAATAGGGCAAAAAGGGGCTAAGGTAAAAGCAGGAATAAGCAGTTAGAAGCTAAGGTAAAAGCAGGAATAAGCAGTTAGAAGGCTTTTGCAGTCCCTAGGTGAGAGGAAGTCATGTCTTGAACCAAGGTGGTGGGAGTAGAGGTGATGAAAAGTAGTTGGGTCTTTGATATGTTTTGAAAGTGAAAGCAGGTTTTCTTCTTATTAATTTAGAAATAAATAACTAAATAAATAATTAGGAAAGATCTTATGTTGGGAAATTTAAAAAGGTATTTTAACTAATTCATAGGACAATGAAGACATCATAATGAAAATTTAAAAAGGAAATAGTTAGAACCAAACAAAATGTGGCTAAAGCATATTCAAAGGAAATTTATAACCTTAAATACTTATATTGAAAAAGAAGAGAGGTTAAAAATTAATGAGATTGCATTCAACCTGAGAAGTTAGGAAAATAATAGCAGAATGAGTTCAAAGAATTGGATGAAAGGAAATAGTAAGTTAGGGGAGAAATCAATACATAATAGATATAAAGCCAAATCAACAAAGTCAAAACTTTTTTCTTAAAAATATTAAAAGAATGGGTATACTTGGCTAACCTGGTTAACAAAAAAAGAGTAAAGGCAAATAATATTAAGAATAAAAGAAAGATACAAGTATAGATGTTGAGAGGTTTAAACAATAATACAAGGATGTTATTAAATAGCTTCATGATAAATAATATACATAAATAAAATAATCAAATTCCTGGACAAAAGTAATTTCAAAAAATGGAATCAAGAAGGAATTGAAAGCCTGATAAGTCAAATAATCACAGAAGAAATAGTTAGTAGTTAAAATGTCCCCTTTAGGAGAACACCATAACAAAAAGTTTTGTTAGAAAATCCTACTAAACATGTAAGAAACAAATATTCTGAACATTATAAAAGAAACAAGACTTCCCAATGTATTTTATGAGGCTAAGATAAACTTGATACTAAACCTTGATGAGATAGTATAAGAAAATTACGTTATTTTATTTATGAACGTACATGCAAAAATCCTAAAGAAAATATCAGCAAACTGAATTCAGCAAACCTCTTAAAAAAATAATACACTGTGATAAATTTTGATTGATTTAGGAATGCAAGATTAGTTTAAAATTTTAAAAATCAATCAGTGTAATTAACACATAGCTCATGAGAAGGTAGATAATCATATGAGCACATTTCAATAAATGCAGGGAAAAACCTTTATATGATCCAACACACATTTCAGAAAATATATCATGGCATTAATAGGAAATTACTAAACCTGCTACAGAGTATTGATGTCCCAAACAAGCCTTTAAAAACTAACCAAACTGATTCTTAAAATGTACATGAAATAGTAAAGGGCCAACAAGAGCCAATTCCCAAAGAAGAATAACAAGGTGGGGCTGTTTACCCCCCTAAATATCAAGAGTTAACCAGATATAATCAAGGCAGCATGCTACTGTACTGGGATTGAGAAGCTAACAAACTGAAGAGAGTAAGACACACAGAAACAGACCCATACTCACGTGGAATTGTGATGTTTATAGGACGGCTACTGAAGATTAATGGAGAATCAATTGCTGCCCGGTCAATTGTTTATGCAGATGGAAAAAAAGAGAAAGAAAGAATTTGGGCCTGGCCTAACTTCATCCCTGATCACCCCTCTCCTCATTTACTCTCGTTCCACAAACTTCTGCTTCTGAGAATGGCAAGGCCAGTCACCCCGGCTCCAAACTGGGAGCCGTCCTTACTTCCTTTTTTCTCCCAAACATCATGTTCTATTAATCCTCATGTCTGATACACACACTGGCCCACCATTTTTACCCCTCCTTTACTGCACTAAGTCCTACTAAGGCTTCAGGTCAGTTACGTGGCATTTCTGAGTAAGGCTCTCCTCCTATACGGTCCCATCACACCTCGTGCATACCCTGTTGCTATTATACTTACAGTATTTAATTGCTAGTTTATTTCTAGATACATTTCTGAGCACCCACTAGAAATTCCTTAAGGAAGGGAACGATCTTATTCATAGTTTTATTTCCAGTGTCTAGACCTGTGCCTGGAATATAATAAACAGCATTTGAATAATGTGTGAATTAATAAATAAATAAATGAATACAAATTAGCTGAATCATACTACTGAAACATTTAAAATTTATGTTTTATCTCACTATGTTTTTTGGAGTGTTCCCCAAATATATTCTTCTTTGCCAAATAGATTTAGTTTAAGATAATGTTATTTTGGGTTGTAAAACCACTTTTCACACATTCTTACTTTCTTCGTATTAAAGACATTTCTCACAAGAACAAAAACATCCCGAGTTAACTCAGTTCTACTTTCTAGAACAATGTTTCCCTGGAAGGGAATAAATCTCCCATGTTGTAACACAACACAGGTTTTACCTACACTTAAAAAATTACTATCCTTCCTCTTTATTCAAATAAAACATTAATTAGACTTGTCTGGAATATCTTGGTACTCAATACATGTTTGATGGATGAGTGAAAGATTACAAGTATAAGCAGGGCGTTACATTTTTATTATATTGAGAAGTAACTCTTCTTATTTATTGTCAATTATTTTTTGTCATTTCTTTCTGAAGGAGTTTGATTGGCCAATAGAAGGAATGCTCGTTCCAAATAGTCCTTCCATGAAGAAACCCATCTGTAAGTCACCAGAGCAGTATGTTCCTGTAAGACTCAGAGTTCTGAGGAATGGAGACAAGAATAAAAACAAAGCCCTTATTATAATCAGTCCAGATTCTTCACCTGGACGAAAAATACGGTAAGAACAGTGTGCTCATTTTTCTCATTACATGCACTTTCTAATTTCTACAGACTTTTGTCTTCTAGATTACAGGTGTTTTCCTGAGAGAATTCTGTGTTTATTTTTTTAAAAGGGCTCCCATGTTGATATTTGGGTAGAAAAAGAGATACTAAGATTCATTTAGTTTTTATGTCAAGAAATATCAGAACTCTTGACTTAAGCAATAGGCATGGGATGAAATAATGAGTTTGAAATGAGTAGTTCTGAAAAGAGTTTATCAATGTCTATTTTGAATTAACAGTTTTGTTTGAGTTTTATTAATGTATTTTGAAATCCCTGAGGTCATAAATTGCTTCTTAAATATAATTTTGCAGTTCCTTATTAAAGTCATTATTATACAGAATTATTTACATTTATAACTTTGGCATACCTCACAAATAAAATATTACTTTATATAATTTGATGTCCTTGACTTCATTATTGTAGAAGGGCATCGATCTGCACTTTTGCTTACATTATGCGATTTGAATAAAGTCTTCCCAAATAGCCAGTATTTCTCCAGCATTGGAGAAAAATCACCTCTATATTTTCATTACATTTTATGACAAAAGCAATCATAGATCAGTGCAAAGCTCTGATTTAAAGAATGAGTTAAATACATTGTTTCTCATATGATTAGCAGTGGTATTACCTCTTGACCTTTCTTTTGAGATGTTTAGAATATTTGAGGCTGCTGATAATAGTTTAATATAACTTTCTTCAAATTGATTAAATATACTTCATACATCGCTGAACAGTGAGTAACATTTCAGATCGGCTGTCCACTGAACTGCCTTTTAAAGATGATAAAGTAAAAAATTAATCTTCAAAGCAAAGTCAAGCCTGAAATTGAAATCTTTGACGCATACATTTCATAATTAGCTCATTCTGCTAGATGTAAAATGTGAAGGTAAAGCCCTTAAAGTACTATATGACATTTTTAGCATGCAAACTTAACAAATAATTTCTGTCCCTTCCTACATTTATTTTTTCTTATCCTATATCTTTAACTGTGGTTCAAAATTACATACAGATTTTGTCTTTTCTCATTAATATTTTAAAATGCATGGTTCAATAAGGTAATCCAAGCATAATCTGAGAGATTCGTTAATTTGGACAGCTATTCCAGCAGAGAGTATGTGAAATTCTCTGCTGTCTATGCTCATGGAACAGTATGTCCTGGTTAATCAAACATTCACTTTGTTCACTACATGAATTAATTATTCCCAAATAATTAAATTACATTGGCATACACTTGACTCTAAAACTCTACTAAGTATGGTTTAATTTTTCTTGGCTGATTCAGAAAGTTTTCTACAGGATCATCAGTAGCATTTTCCCCCAAAGCTGTGTGTAAGTCCTGGTAACAGAGAGTTTAAATGGACAGATGTGGCTGACATTACAGGGAGGCTGTGCCAGCCAGCTGCAGTGTCCACCGTTCACACTGTGTCCTATATGACTGACATCCCAGAGTTGTGCCCAGTGGAAACCTTGCTGAGCTACTTTTAATATATCTAAGACTAATATCTTTTCTTCCCAAATAAATAAATGCAAATAACATGTAGGGAAAAATTTCTTGCATTAACCTGAAACTTATTTATAAGAAGAAAGACGGTTGGGTTATTTAGTATCTTTACAAGCAAACTCAGGTTAGAATGATGGAATATAGATCCATTTTAACCAAATCCTGCTTTGGTAGCATGCGTTCTTTAGTTATTGAATAATTCATTCTTAACAGTTTGATGAGCTTTTGTCATTGTTGATTCCTCCATCTACAGAACCAAAGGAAAATCAAATGACGTTCTTTTGTTGCTTAGCTGAGAGTTATCTTAGTGAGTAACAGATTCTTACCGAATAGTCCTGATAATGGTTGTCAAATTTATATAAATTAAGACAATTGTGATTTCTGTATCACGGGTGAATTTTTCTCTCTCAGAACTGTAAACAAAGTTAAACAAAGAAAATTTTGCAAGAGATATTTTAAGGAATTATAAGAGGAAAGGCTTAATTTGAAGCTGTACTTTAGGTCATTTTAATGAAAAAGGTTTTAGTAAGTTATAATCCCTGGACCTACTCAAGCTTCTTTTGCAGCCCTTGATGGCCTGTCCCCGCTCATTTCTCTAGCTGCATCTCTTATCAACACCCCCCTGCCAATTTTCATTTTTAAGTCTCCTGCACTCCCCAATGCTTCCCAGCTGCCACAGTAACAAAGGTCTTCTGAGAATAAGTTTGGACTTCATTGCTAGATGCTGACTCTGAACTTGACCCTTCCTGCATCCCTGAGGCAGTTGCAGCTTCCATGTGCTTTCCTTGCTTCCCACCAGCACAACTCCTGTTGCCGTTAGTATTATTGGCCTATGTCTCTGTCCAGGAGAGAGAGAACCCAGATGTGTCATTCATCCATGTATGTGCTGTCTGCTATGGTGTGACCGTGGAAGAATGCGCCCCGGTCAATCGAGTATTAAGTCATTTCATTCACCACATGATTTAGGGAACACAGTAGACCCTAAATCAGTGCTTATGAAATGAATAAATCAATTATGATTAATGTTATTTGATTATAATTTTTAATAAAATGATGAGTAAAGAACTATATTTGACCACTGTTTCTTTCATGTAATAAAATGTAGAGATTTTAAAAATACACAGAATAGCTTCCTAACTTGAAAGTTTGAAGAGATATATATTCCAATTAAGCATCCTTTTTCTATGATCATTATTATGTATTTTTCATTTTATTAATATTTAGGCTTGGATTGTCTATAATATATGAATTATATATGAGTAACATGAATATGAATAATATATGAATAAAGCATCCCAAGAAAAAATAAATTTCATCTCCAATTTTCTTTAAACATGATGAATTCACAGCTTGGAGTGCTCAACATTAATAAAAGAGAGTTACAATATTGAAAATTTATTTTCTTATATAAATTGCTCATAGTAAAAATATTCATGAAGTTTAATATTTAATTGTGATAGTTTTGAAACCCTATTTTTCAAAGAAAGACAGATTATTTTAGGGAAAATTATGATAAATTTAAACCATGGTTTTTTCACATATTTAAACAAGTTGAAAGATCACTGGCAATACATACTGACATATTAATCAAATCTTGTATCATTTGTTACAGAAATGTTGACACTGAAATGAAAAAGAATGTGAAAAACTATGTCACTAAACACTCTGAAACAGAAACAAACCAGTCTGAATTCCATCAACTTTTGGAGAGGTAAATACTTACTATCCCAAATGCAAAGATGTTTTCCATTCAAATGCCTGAATGATTATGTGTAATGCGGAACACAAAATACATATGTACCTACTTAAGAAAATAGTTGTTCATATAATAATTCTAAAGTTTTTAGTCTGTGAAATACATCAACTCTGTGAGTTCATGATACCCATGGCAATTAATACATTTTCCCCAAATTTCAAGGCAGTTTACCCTAGCTTCTGAACTACCAACTTTGTAAATATAAATTATTTCCATTTTAAAATATATATTTTGTAGATTTAAAGCACTTTTCTTTGGTTTATATTTACCAAACTGAGGGCAGGGTAGTTAACTACTTCAAATCAATTTTTATATGTCACTAATGTATATCTCATTTGTGAAATGTTGTAATTTTTATTTTGATCAATATTTTCCTACCAAAACAAAAATTATTCCCATAGAATTTGATACTTGTTCTAGGTAGAGTACTTAGTATAGCCTTTTCTAAAGAATAGGTCTTATTGAATATGAGGAAACAGTCTTACAGAATATAAAAGAAATTATGGTATCCTTTAATGATTTAATAATTCACACAAGACAATTTTGAGGGTCTTTTTTTTATCATTGTTAGTTCTTCCATTTACAAAGCCTATGAAAGATCTAGTAACATAACTTCCCACTTAAAAATAATGGATATAGAACTTCTTTGTTGATAGACCTACTGTGGCGGGAAACATGGGGTGTTAGAAAGACTATTGGATTAAGGTAAAAGGAATTGATTTTAATCTCAGCTATGCCATTAACTAACTGGAAAACGTCAGCAAAACGTGGCCTTTCTCAGTTTCATTTTCCTCTTTGTTAAACAGGATAGTTGAATGAAGCACTAAGAAGAAGGCAAGAAAGAATTTGATTCTTTTCAGTGTCTGTGTGTTCATATTATGTGCATCAACCAGGGTTAGATGTTCTGCAAGAGATTTTTTTTTAAGGGCAAGGTGTTCCCTGCTCTCAGTCAGGGAACTCTCAGTTGGGAAGAGAGTTTGCTTATTGCAACAGTCACAAAGGACAGTTTTAGTTGTACTGATGTGGAAATGACCAAAGGATCACTGTATCTATAACCGGGAAAGAGAGGCCACCGCATGAGGGGTAGCTGTCAGGGAAGGCCACAGGGGGAGGAGAGAAAATGAGAGAGATGTGAAAACAGAAAGCAAGAAGATAAAGAAGAAAGCGTATAGCTTTTCTTTTTGCACATTTTGTTACTGCTTTAAAAAACTGGGACAATGCGGTGGGGATCCCAGGAAGGGGACCCTCACAGGTGATTGGAGGAAGGCAGGCTCTGCTACTGCAGAGTTGTGGCTGTTCACAGACCTGGAAGCACAACTCTGACCTTCTCCCCTACCCTTTGCTCTCAGGGCATCCTGGGTTGTACAGAAATACAGTCTCAGAGACCAGCTCCATCTGATGCTCCTCCTCCACTCCAGGTCGAGGAAGCAAAGTGAAAGATAAAACTCTGCTTTTCTGGACTCTGAATCCAAGCAGGCCACGTGATTACCCATCCTGGCTCCGGGCGAATAAAGATTCAGAGGACTTGATTCCTAGGGCCTTTGCCGGCACAGAACAGAGAAACCCTAGACTGCTTGCTCAGCGTCCCAGCCTGTCCGCTCACTTTGTAGATCTAATATCTTATTATTCTATGATGAGGACCTCTGAGAAGGCCATATGATATAGTAAAAGACACAGGGAGATTTAGGTTTGAACTTTAGCTGTCCCACTTACTAGTTATGTAACCTTGGGTGAGGAACTTAATCTCCAGGCTCAATTTCTTCATCAGTAAAATGGGCCTCCCAGAAATGAGAATTAAATGAGAGAGTAGACATGAAATGCTTGCAGTGCTTGGTCCCTTTTACAGTGGTGCTGATTTTTATGTGCCGGGAACTTTAGAGGTATCCCACATTTAATCTGTAAAATAGCCCTGCCAGTTAAGTGCTACTATATCTGTCTTTGACTGATGAGGAAAATGAGGCTCCGAGAAGTGTAGTAACTTCTCCGAGGTCGTGCACCGGTACATGAGAGGGCTTGAAGTCGCACCCAGGCGATCTGACTCCAGAGTCCACATTCCTTATTAGGCACTTAAGAGCCTTCCCCCGCCCACCCTTTCTCTCCTCTTCTCATGCATATTGGCTAACATGTGGTGAACTAGTCAGAGAAATACAGAGAAACAGCTCATTCCCAACCTCTCCAACCCACCTACGGGAGCCACTCAAACCCAGCACTATTAAAACTAGGGTTGGAAAATAGGAAAGAAAAAAGATTCATTCACCACCTTCTAGTGTCCCACTTGTGGTTCTAAAGCAGGCTGCTCCCCTAGTCCAAACATGCTTCTAGGAGCGCTTGAGGGGAGCAGAGATGAGAGAAGAGAATTCCAGCCTGACTCTTTTTAGGTCAGGCTGGAACTGCTTGGACCTGAAAAGGTACTGATTTGGGGAAAATAGAAGGAATGAAGTTGGATCTTTGGTTGGTACCCAAAGAGGACTGGGACAATCTGGTGACTGGGGCTCCATCCTCTTACAGGCCTTCCTACCCCCATCCCACCAACCCCTGCAGATGTGAACCACAGCCCAGCCCTCCTTGGTTCACCAGCTTCCAGGTTTGTGACAGGAGAAGCAGAAAGTTAATTCCCATTGGCTTATCTCCTTCTAAGACCTCTCGGAGAAATGGAGACCTAATTACTTGCTCAGTTGCTTTTTTCCATCTAAGGAAATAAAATGGAGAAGTATTTTTTGTACAGACAGGTCTTCCTGATGAACCTAAACTGACTTCTAATTCATTTGCTATAGACAGTATGTTCTAATATAAAATATATTTAGCAAAGACCTTTCACTTCTTCCAGTGGCAGGATTATCTTGACAGCATTCTGTAGAAAAGCCTTATCACTCCCCTTTAGCTCTACTTCCTCTTCCCCACAATTCCACCTCTTTTCCTCTAACCTAAGCTGCCTACATAGATTCCAGCCTCTGCCACCTCCAGTTCATCTTTCACCTTTCTGACAGGTAATTTTCTAAAAGGCAGATCTGGTAACACCACACCTCTGCTCTAATACCTTCAACGACTTCCTGCTGTTTATGGGATGGAGGCTAAGTTCATAAATTTGGCCACCTAAATGCTTTCCATCAGTTCCTATTTTCTTTTCTAGCTTCATCTGGCCCCTCCTCCTGTCCCTACACTCAGCTCCAGCCATAAAAATCTTCCCTAGGTCCTAACCCTTCTTGATGAATGCCTGTTCACCTGTCAGGGCCCAACCCAAATGCTCCTTCTGCAGACAAGCCCCCCCTGGAGGAATTCATCGTTTGCCCTCTGCGTCCTCACAGGGTGCTGGCCAGGTGCCCGTACCAGTGCCCACTACCTCACGTTACACTTCAGTTGCTGACCTGTCTCTCCCCGTGACTAGAGAGGGGGCTCCCTCAGGAAGCAGGGGAACTGATCATTCATCTTGATAGCCACAGGGCTGGCCCAGGGCTTGTTTGGGGGGAGGGGGAAATCACTGTTTAATTTTAAACAAGTGAAAAATTCTTATTTCAGAGGATGTTAAAGGGCTATAAAGATCACTTCTGGGAAAGGGAGATGAGGAACTGCTTGGCGATGAGTGTGATTTTGGAGGCTTTGCAGAAAGGGTAGAACTTCTAAGGAGGATGTTTTAGGTAAAAGGAAGAGCAAGAAAATGGGAAGGTGCGGGGCATGTTGGGAAATAAGAAGTCATGTCTACCTGTTTATTGATCATGTCTGGTCCTATACCAAGCACTTTTAAAAATTTAACTGGTTATCCTCATAACAACCCTGGAAAGTAAGTAATTTTGGCCTAGAGAGTTTCAGTGATGCCCATGTCCCACAATTTGGAAAGGGGGAATGAGACTCAGAAAGGGTCTGATGGGTTCCGGAGTCCTGCTCTTGGCACACGGTGCGCTACAGATGGAGTTGCCATTGATGATCCAGGCCCCTGATTTCTTTGATTTCTCTGTTCTCTGCTGGAAGCTGTCTGTACGCAAGGTCAACGTTTGTGTCTCCTATTACAGGTGCACTGAAATGTTAAATTTACCTTCTGCAGCTCGGAGACTGTTCAATGAAAAGGGGAAGGAAATCTTTAGCCTAAAAGACCTTCGAAGAGATGAACTGGTAAAGACATGAATGAGAAACTGGAAATATTAATATATGAATAATATTTAAAATGTTTTAAAATAATAGACTTCAAACATTTATCCTCTTTCCTCTTATGTTTTTCCTCAGAATTATCCTAACTCAACCACCTTCAGAGAGTAATACTGAGAGCTAACTGTTGAGAGCTCACTATGTGTCAGGCGTGACTTTCAGGGCCATATATGAATCTACTTATTTAATGCCCATCGCAACCCTATGCAATGGAGGCTCTCATTCTTTAAATGAAGGAAGAAACCAGAGAAGACCAAATTATTAACCACTTGTGATTTCCATCCCACCTTAAAGGCAGTAGATGCTCTTCTCTTTTCAAGGCCTTCATAATGTATTTTTTTAATGATTTATTACTTAACTATAATGTCACCTTTTCAGACAAAAAAGTTATATCTAGGTTTTCACACACTCTATTTGGGTAGCTGGAGAAGGCTGAGAAGGCCGTTAGCAGCCCAATTTATAAAAGTGGAGGCATCATATTTGAAAAGAAAACCTGCCTTGACTGATGCCTGAAATTCTTTGAATAGAGAACCAAACTCTCACAATATTGTCAGAACTCCGTTCAGGCTCTGAATGTGAAGACCCCATGAGAGTCTCAAACGGAAGTTATCAATGGCCAGTATCAGAGGCGGCGTAACAGAGTGGAGTCTGTTGTGCTTGGAGACTGGCAGACCTGGTTTTGAATTCTAATGCTATGTATATAATTTCATCCAGTGCTCATCAACTGTGTTAGTTCAGAAAGAATTTAAGGTAGATAAATTTAAAGAGAAGTGGATGAGGCCACCAGGGCAAAGAAAGTATGAGTGTAGGAGGATCAGATGGAACAAGGAGTGACTTACAAGATCCCATATTTTTGCTAGAAATGAACCTGTCACTACTCTGAGCAGCCAATATGAGGTTAAAAACATGAACAGTTAAGTGATTAAGTATGTCCATAAGGGAAAAAAGAAATCTGTTGTTCAAAAAGAAACTCTGAGAAAGTTCTCCCTGAGTCCTCATACAAAGTAAGTGTGTAATGACCAATGAGCAGCTTCAGAAGAGGCAACACTGAGTTCTTTTTCTCTCTTTCTCAATATATAGAAGTAACTCTGCAGCTTTTCTCACTTCAAAGAAGTAATATATTTATTTAAGGATATTTATGAAATACATATAAGCAAAATGAAGAAGAGAAAGTATCACCTATAATCTCAGTACCTAGAAATATTCACATTAACACTTTGGTGCATACACCATAAGTTCATTTGTACCACTCGTTGTCAGACTTTTTCTGTGAAGGGTCAGATAGTAAATATTTAAAGACCATATGGTGTCCATTGAAACTCTGCTGTTGTAGCACAAAGGCAGTCACAGACAACAGGTGAATGAATGGACATAGCTGTGTTCCAGGAAAACTTTATTTAAAAACAGGCAGCGGACCAGACTTGGGTCTCAGTCATAGTTTGCAAACCCCTGCTTTACACCTACCTACCCTTCCACCCTTCCTTCCTCACTCCCTCCCTCCTTCCTTTCTTCCCACTGTCCTTCTTTACTTTCTCTCTTTCCTTTAAAAAATTATTTGAAAACACTTTTTATTTTGAAATAATTATAGATTCATGAGAAGCTGCAAAGATAATATGGAGAAGTACTTTTTTCACACAAAACCCTTGAGATCCATCAGAGTTGTTGTATTTATCAATAGTGCATGTCTTTTTAATTGCTATTATTCCGTGGTGCCAGAGTTCAGTTATTCACCTACTGTAGGAAGTTTTGATTGTTTTCAGCCTTGGTTATTACAAATAATTCTCCTGTGAACTACTGCATATGGGATCAGAGGCTCATTGCTTTGATAGGTGTATGTTTCATGTGGAGAACGTTGGATCAATCCTGACATGTCTATTGCTCATCAAAAGAAGCAAATCTTCCTGAGGAACTTAGCATCAGATATTTCTAAAATTCAAACCTTCTGCAGTACGCATAAGCTAGAGGGTAAGCATCATAATTATTTACCTTATTATAGATAGCCAAAATAAAATACTTGATGATATTGCTTTTAAAAAATTATTTGCTTAAGCAGGTCATATTTCATTCCTGCATCTTGCTGTTTAGCTCTTTAGACTAATTTTTATATTGAACAGATCTGCATATTGTAATTCATACGACATTTTGGTTGTGCAAAGAAAACTGCTTTCTGCCTGCCCCAGCCTCTCCTCTGGTCCCCTCCGCCCCCTCAAGCGTGGCTGCTGTTGGGTAGTCATCTCTGCAAGCCTTCGCTACAGGACCCCTGAACCTTTGTTTGGCAACCTCTTTTGGAAAGTGTCCCAGTATGGCTCTCAGCAGATCCTGGCTCATGGCTGCACCTCCCAGAATCCACTTCCAGGTTCCGGTTTTAGTGGCACGTTGAAGACTGATTGAAAGGTGACTCGTGATTGCGTCCCGAAAATGAGCGGTGTCCAGTGTTTCGCTGGCGCAGCTGAGACACCCGAAGTGAAACCTGCGGGCGGACTTGTGTCGCTGTATTGGGTTTCTGCCTTCCTCCGTCTTCTCCCTCAAATCCCCTCAGATCCAGAAATGGTGTGTTTTCTCCAGGCCAACCCTGAGGATGGGTTAAACCTTCGAAATGCTAAGTGGGAGTGAAAAGCATTTGTAAAGATCCCAAATCGTGACCTTCTCACCCTGACTCTCACAGCCATTGTCTTAGGCTCTGCTTAGGAGTCGAAACTTCCTTTGTACTTTTGCTTTCCTTTTGTAACATTTCTCATCTCCTCATGGTCTTCTTTTCTTCCTTAAGGCTGCCTCAGGCACCAGGACAAAGGTCCTGTATGTAGAGTCGCAAAAAAAGGGAACATTATTCATATGATTTATAACATTACCCTGTTGCATATATTGAACGCTGTGCAGTAAGCTTTGCATGTGTCTTTCAAAGCACTGGGGACTGTCACTGAGGAGTTTGGGATGCCAGAGAATGATACAGAGACATACATCTAAACAATGTAGCCCATTTAAATAGTTAGAATTTACAATAACTTCCTTATTACTGGAAAAACTCAGTGTTAGTATTTTTGACTAAGAATATCTCGAGAGGAAAGAATCTACAAACTTAAGTGAAATCCAATGTATTCATTTTAAAAGCAACTATCAGTTACTCTTAGGATGTGTTCTTATACCAAATAGCTGGAAATGTTCTACATTTTCATTTTAGTATGTGTTTTCAAATTCCTCGCTCTCTGCAATTCTAACTAATCTGACCTTACAATTTGTGCCTTTCCGCTCAGCTCTCGTTTTAGAAGTCCAGAGTGACATTGTGTCTGGGGCCAAGCTCGCTGTATGTAAACCCATAGCATCTTTTGAAGAAGAGAAGCAAATTATAGAAGCAGAGGAAAAGCAAATGCAAAACAATGCTGTAACGATGGAAAGTGCTTCCAGTAAAATTCTGTAAGTAGTCAGTGTGGCCAGGAAAGCTCCCTGCCTAGTATTTAAACTCAGCTCATTAGCCTGATTAACAGCACAGAGCCCAGGCGGGGACCCGCGCCAAGTTTGTGAAACCGGTGTCAGGCGGAGAGCTGGTATTTGATTGGTTTCCTGGGGAAAGGGCAGAGCTGGAGCTTGAGTGTTCAACCAGCACAATGATCTACTTTCAGTGATTTTGTTATAATGTTTCTATTTTTTAAAGACCAGAATCTTAGAATCGTAGACATTTATTTGAAGAATTCATCGTGTTTTGTTTCCATAAATGTGGACTTCGGAAACGCTTCTTTCCCAGTGTAGGTTTAAGTTGGGTACACGTCCATACAGAGCTGTCATCCTGGATCTGTAAAATAGCTTTCTGGTTGGCCTTGATCTCCATAATCTCCTGCTCCCAACTCACCTGAAGTTCTGCCTATGGACAATGATCTTTCTAACACACAACCCTTTTTATACAGTTCTTTAATGGCTCCCTATGCAGACAGAAAAAATATTTAGTCTGGAATCCCGAGCCCCTCTGTCCTTGGTCCAAGCCTGGTGTTGACCCTCATCTGTCCCCCCAGACCTGTCTCAAGTCTACAGTTTTTTCTTCCTACAATGTGAGCTCCACCGTCCAGCTCGGCAGCTACAAGCTGTCGCCTGACTGCGGCGTGCTCCACTCGCGCTCGATTGGCAGGCCCCTGAGCCACGCATGCTTTCCTCTCCACCTGAAGGGCCTTCGTTTGCCCCGTCCTTGTCTATGGAATGATTTTTCATCATTGAAATCAATCAGGGTAGTGCTTGTAAGTAGCAATGATTGTATTGCAATTGCCATTGCAATCACTGAAAATTAATTTATATATCATTGTTATAAACTCTTAAGAGACTCTTTCTATTCTTAATTATAAGAATATCGCCCTGGCTGGTGTGGCTCAGTGGAGTGAGAGCTGGCTTGCGAACCAAAGGGTCACCAGTTTGATTCCCAGTCAGGGCACATGCCTGGGTTGCAGGCCAGGTCCCCAGTAGGGGGTGCATGAGAGGCAATCACACATTGATGTTTCTTACCCTCTCTCTCTCTCCCTCTCTGCCCCTCTCTCTAAAAATAAATAAATAAAATATTTTTTAAAAAACGTTAAAAAAGAATATCAACTTTTATTTTAGGAATCAAATCTTACATTTTGATGAGTGATTCATCTGGTCCTATGTCCTGACACTAACAGAGGCACCAGAAGGCCTTTTTCAGAGAGGATGATTTGACCTAGATGGTATCTTCCTCAGTGGTTAGGAAATTGACCATAAACTTCCCCAACGCTCCCTTCACTCTTCTAAAAAAAAGGTATCATCTAGTCTCTGAGTTATTAGGCAGCACTTGGAAAAAATAAACAGAAACTAAGAAAAAAATAAAGAATATCTCTGAGAGCAAATGTTCACAGTGCTGTGATTCATACACTGCATCAAGACTTGGAGCCCTTGAGGTCGAAATGATTGAGTCCACTCAAAACATGATCCAGGAATCTCCCACACATGCCAGGCAGACCCTTTTGATACAGTCTCTCCCTGAATATCCCTAGTAACAGGGATCATTGTTTCACAAGGCAGCCCGTGTTGCCCTGGCTGGTGTGGCTCAGTGGACTGAGTGTCAGCTTGCGAAGCGAAGGGTCACCAGTTCGATTCCCAGTGAGGGCACTTGCCTGGGTTTCAGGCCAGGTCCCTAGTTGGGGTTGCACAAAGGCAACCATACATTCATGTTTCTTTCCCTCTCTCCTTCCCTGCCCCTCTCTCTAAAAATAAATAAATAAAATCTTTTAAAAATAATTTTAAAAGGCAGCCCATGTTAATGTTGAAATAATTATTCAGAACGTCTCCATCCTATGATTTCATCTGTCTCTCTGTTCTGTATCCTACTCCTTTCATACTTAAGAAGTCCTCAAAATATTCAAAGCTCACCGTCATTAGCCCACTGGTTTTCTCTTTTCCACACTAACTTTCATTAGTTCTTTGAACCATTTCTGATGACTTGATTGTAAGTCATCTTACACTAGGAAGTCACTATAAGGTTGCCCTAGACTTTCTTAGATATGCTTGTTGGGCAGTTTTCATGCATTTGGGAAGTAGGATGATTTAAGAAGGGATATCTGTAAAGCAAGAGACTAGAACGTAAATCTGGAAGGAACCCTTTGGACAGCTGGATTCTATGTATGCATTTGGGGTTAAAAAAATAAAAATTAAAAGAAACACCATAAAGAAGAAACTCTGGAAGCATTAACCTCTGCTTGGTTGCTTTATGGAAGAAAGGGCTTCCGAGCACGGCACTTCACGGCGGGGGCGGGGGACCTTTCTCTTTTCCTCACTGCGTTACAGGCAGGTCCTGCCCAAGTCTTCAGCTTCTTTTCCGATAATCTTTCTCCTCACTCACTGCCTACCTGTCACACCAGCGTCCTGTTCCTCAAATGAGACAAACATATTCTGCTTCCGAGCCTTTCCAGTCATCCTTTTCCCTGCCCAGAATGCTCTCCCTCCAGATCCTCGCATGGCTGTCTCCTTCCCATTGTCCGGGTCTCAGAAGAGCCTGCTCGGATTCCGTTACTGAAGTAGACCGCACCCAGCCAATTTATATCGCAATATTCTGTTTCATTCCACTTGTGGCACTTATCTTGTTTATTTATGCACTTACTTATCTCCCTTCTTTCTGCTATAATGTAAGATCCATGAACCCTGGTAATTATCTGTGTTGTTTATCACTGTATTCTGACACTTAGAACTCTGCATCTATCACGTAGTAGATGTTCAATACATATTAGTTAAATTAATGAATAACTAACTAATGAATAATAACATGTATGAATGAATGAACAGGCAAATGAATGAATCAAGTAAGATGGATTTTTAAACGGCTGTTTTAAAGTCAACTTGACTGTGCTTCATTTGTCTGGAAACCCCAGAGCATATGGATACATTCCAAGTTAGAAAATTAAACATCTGGATTTGGAGGAAGAATATTGTTTACACTATGTTAAAACTAAAAATGACTTTTCTCTCTGTTTTCCTCAAAGAAATGGAGTTCATGGGAAAGCTGGGTTTTTGGGGGTTTTTTTTTTTTTTTTGGTTTGTTTAATTTTCAACACAAGGTGGCACTGTTGTTTTTTTAACAGTCACAGATTTTTCATTTGAGAAGCCCCTTGTGCCGGAATAAGTTCTTTTGAATACGACCGCGGTTACCCGCCGATTTCATATCCACATGTATTGCTTTTGTTACATTGGAAAAGTGTATGGTCTGCCCTGCTAACATAGGAATTGTCCCTGAAGATTTTGGTAATTCGATCTTGCTTACAGTTACATCAAATTACCGCCAGACCTTGGTGATCACAGCCTCCCCAGAGAACTTGATTTACACACACGCATATTAGACTGCTGAGATATGCTGGCTGCTTTGCCTGTGTACTCACCCTGCCTTCAGCCGAGCAGCTCTGCTGTCATGTCCTGATCCCACAGAAGGCAAAAGCGCCCTAAACTGTGGCCTGGAACTGGACACTCGTGTAAAGATATACGTGGTGACTATGCTTCCATGCCCGTGTTCACCTTCATAAGCCAGAAGCCTGACACAGCCATTCAAATGCTAACTATTTACTCTAAGTGTTTTAGTACATTATTCTGTATCAAAAGCTGGCACCTGTGTGCCAGTGCTATTTGAGTCTTCCTAGATTTCTTTATTGAGAGGAAAAGTTAAGTTGACTAAGATTCCTTTAACATTGTCTAGTGCATAAACTTTATGAAACTCGCTAATCTAGGCTGCACTGTTCCAGACAGAAGCATGACCCACTTATGCGATAGGTACAAGGAGTCTTGTTATATGGTCATGAATTTCTTCAACTACTGAGTAGCCTTAATCTTATAATTTTGGAAATATAATATGTGGCCCCATTTTTTTTCTGAGCGATTCTAACAAAGATGAATGCTGTTTATTATGTGACTGAGGAATTTTATTTGTGATTTTATATTAAAAGATCTACAGTATGTATTAGTAGGCTATGGGTTTGCTACTAATACAGTATGTATTAGTAGGCTATGTTAGGTGCCATTATGGAAATGTGATTTACAGATCTGCCGTATCCCTCAGGATGTGATCAGACTACACCTCAGAGAAAATTCTGTGAGTCAAAATCAGAATTCTTAGATTTGTTTTTGTTTCTGAACCTTGATAGAGATTCACATGCAAGAGCCCATCTCCGAATGAAGGCTTGTCACACGCCTCTCATGTATGCCTGGCAGGAAACTTCTCATAACCTTGATGAAGGTGACAGTTCTCCAAAGAAAATGGAGGAAAAGCTCTTTGAAAACTTGGAACCAGAGAGGAAATCCAGGTAAAAAGCTACAATGATTCCAGTTAGAGATTTCTAGCTGGCCTTAGATTTTCTCACTTTGGGTTGGTGTTACTGTTAGCTGCCATATACATCAACATATGCATTTTTGTCTTTTCTGTGTTTTTGACTGAAGTATTTGCAAGTATTGATGGGAAAGTTCTTCTCACTTTCACTATGTAATGTAATTTTTTACTCACTGGTATGTCTTTTCTGTTAAAGTTCATCTACCTTTGCCTCCTTAGAACTTAGCACTGAGCTTACGTATTTATTGAATAAATATGTGAATGAATTTATGAATAAACATGTAAGATGCCCTGCTATCTTTAAGAAATTAGTAAAATGCAATTTCTTTTATTTTAATTTTTTTTCTAGCCAATGTCCAGTGAAATGACAGGAATCTGTACTACTTTGCATTGTTCTGTAATCTTTAAACATTTGCTTAATATTACTGCAGCATCTTTGTATCAAACAGTGTTGGCACTTCAACATTTAACATTAATCTGTACACATAGTAGGGGCTTCATAGCTTTTTATAAATTAACTTAATTGCCAATGCATTGTGACCTTCAGAATGTTTAACAAGCTTGCTTAATCCCTTAAGATCTTTTAAATTAACTTAGTGATTATTTTCTATTGATATTGAGTTGTTAAGGAAAATTCACAAACCTGGAGAGTAATATTTTCTATTTGCCAGGGATTCTGTAGATAGAGGGTAGAAACGATAATGGTTTAAATAGAACTCCTTTATTTTCCTTAGTTTTGATTCTACAATACATGTTCCCTCTTTTCCAACTTCTTTTTTCTCTTTAACTAAATTATCTCTTAGACTGAATGTCTTTTTTCGTTGCTGATGCGTTTCTTGTATTCTCTTGGATAAACATTTATCTATGTTACAAAAGAAACTCAGAATTCTGCTTTCTACATGAGCACGGCAGTGCAAATAGCACTGCTGCTGTCCCAACGCTAATGACGCACCATTATGAGGGAATCTGGTTCACGATGGGTCTCCCGTCAGCAGAACTTGCAATCTCAGGCGCGTCAAGTGCACGGGGCATTTTCTGTGCCTAATGGGATTTTTCTCTCTCTCAGCCATTCTCCAAAGCGGAGTAAATTGCAGAAGCTTTGCCACCAGCAGTTTGAATACAGAGATGGGCAAATTATAAGCTATGCCTCTCCTCAGCTAGTCTTGGGGTTACAAGATCCTGACCTGCGTTCAGGCATGGAAGTGGTTTTGGTGGAGAAAAAAACCAATGACAGTCATCAGCACTGGATGTACAAGGAAGACAGCAGGTGAACCCATTATATTTGGGGGTTAATATATGAAAAAGTGAATGGGAGCCTGAGAGATTTGGCATGGTCTCCGCAGGGCGGGCTGGTGTATATATGAGGACTTTGGATTTTCAATTTAATATAGCCAATAATTTTTTTTTCCTACTCAAGGAAAAGAAAGAGGGTGAGGGCAAATGTAAGTGCTTAGTAATCTACACACAACTTATCCACCCTTGATCCAGATAAGAAATGCGAAATCTGACTTACTGAGTTTATAGTTTTAACTGGCCATTGAGATCAAGAGAAAGCTGGACTCTCACCTAATTTATTTTTATGATTTGGAGGGATCAAGTAAGGATTCTAAAAAGTGCTCATTTTTAAAAATTTGCCTTTCGTACCTCAATCTCCTGCCTCTCCCCACATTCATGCCTCCCCCTCCTCCTTTCGTCAAATAACCAAACTGATACGGCTTCGACTTATACAGTGAAAACAAATTCTTACCTTTACAAGTATATCAACCCAATCTAAGGGGTGGTCCTTGTTTGAATCCGGATTCAAGCCAGCCACTGTCAAATGCTCATTTCCCAGACAACCAGAGGAAATGTAAAGCTATCTCAGTACCACATATATAAAGGAAGCCTTGTTAATGTTACTGGGGGTAAAAATGATTTAATGGTTATGTTAAAAAAAGAAGAGTGCTTATCACTTGAATATATATAGTGTTTGTAGAAAAATTAAGAGGTGTCTCAGACTTGCTTTCAAATAATCTAGCAAAAGCAAAAAATGTTGAATTTGGGAGGGAAATGGATGAATCAAGAATGGCAGAATGTTGATAGCTGTTGGGTCCTTGGTGGTTTCTTTCACATTTCTTTCTGTTTTTGTGAATGTTTGAACGCTTTCCCAACAAGAAAGAAAATAACTCCTTGGTTCTTAGATTGGTTTGTTTCACATTCTACCATTAGTGTAATATGGTGGGTCTCCAGGGGCCTCTTCAATCTTTTGAAATGCTGTATAAAATTTGTGTTTGTGTATCTTTGCAATACTTTTTTTTTTTCCTGGAAAGGAGCTCTGATTTTCACTGTTTTTTCAAAAGGTGTGTAATGCAAAAAGCTTAGGAATCACTGCTTAGAGAGATTGCATAAGCTTCAGCAGGCGGCAGCAGCGGGCCCGGCGTGGGCGGGACAGGAGCTAACCTTCATCTGCTCGCTGTCTGAGATGAGCAGAGCTGCCAGCAAGGAATACTTGCTGGGTTTGTTTTAGAGAAGGCTGAAAAGCCACATGTAGACAGACCTGGGGAGTGTGTTCCTTGGCCCCATTCATCCTAGCTAGCTAAGCCATCTTTGCAGTGAGGAGCTAGGAAACAGGCTTTGTCTCTGTGAATGGCTTGCTATATGGGACCAGAATGCATTAGTTCAGCTTTGTTTTAGGTGCTGGTGCTTTAGCAAAGAACCAAATAGATAAGTATCCCTGCCCCTACAGAGCTAGTGCTACCCGCTCTCTACCTTCCTAGACTTTAGCAGTACATCCATTGCTTTAGCTTTCTGTGTTATTGCAGAAGTCATGCTGGAGCCCCAGCGGCAATTCAGGCATGGCTGATGAACCGGGGTGAACCCACGTGGGGAATGAGAAGTGACCCTAAGGCAAGAAAAGCCAAGCATGATGAGTTTAACTCAGAAACACTTGATCATTTGAAGAGAGGGCAATTTCTGGGTCCTCCTGAGTGTCTGTCACTGGTTTTATTTTTCACCCTGAGTATCATGGAGAAAGCAGGTGGAGGGGAAAGCTGTTGAAGTAAATAGGGAAAGAGAAGTTTGCCTAAAGCTCTGAAATGTTGGACTGTGGCCAGCACTGCTTTGGAAACATCTAACCACATGTAACATAGAAGGGGAGAACGGTATCTTCCAATCTCCTTGCACTTTCCAAACACTCTGCAACTTTGCCATCTTGAGGCCTCCCCATGTCAAGCTATAGAAGGAAAGGACAGTTGGTGGGAGATGGTGGTATTGAATGATCCCTGGTCAGAAGCTTCAGAGTCTGGAGAGAAGAGGTGGAGCAGTGAGGGAGAGAGGGAGTGGGACAGGATTTACCCATAAGCACATGGACCACCATCTAGAGACTCCCACAGACACCAGCAGAGGCTTTGCAGAAGTCTTGGTGATGAGCTGTGGGCACAACTCACAGGAGTTTACGTCCCATGGCAGAAGTGTGTCTGCATAGTGACAGTAATTTTGAGCTTTCTTCCACATTTTCCCTTGACATTTTGCTTTGTTTTCTTTTATGTAATTGGATATTGAAACCCATTTGTTCTGATTGACTGGTGAGGCCTGGGGGAATCTTAGATTGCAGTGTGTAGCAGAATCTATAGTAAATTTGTTTGTATGAACCACAGTCTTTTGATCCTCCTTACTTTGCCCAGGTAGACATTCAGGGAGGCAAATGTCCATTCAGTTTGTGTTAGATGTTGGCATAGTAGCTCACTGCCAGCACAGTGGGGGGGCACAGAGTGGCTTTCACTGTGCTGAGAATTATCTACCTTTAGTCCTCTCATTCAGACCTTGCTGGGGTGACACATCGTCTAGGCTGAAAGGGCAAGAAATGACCAAGGGGGCACCGAAAGGCAGCAGGAAATTGCCAAAAACACACTCACTTCGTTTCCAGCCCCATGGAAAAAAATGGTCCAAGTCAACTTTTGAGATAACCTGGCATCTTCCATTTTCAACTCCGGCATAATCTGAATTAATCATTTGATCTCTAAAGGGAAATATGAAAAAATATGAAGAAATCCTCAGGGAATGAAAATCCCCTCAACAGTACTCAAAGCGTAGAAGGGAGAAGACAACATCATGGGATTTGGAGCTGAAAGCAATATTCAAAACCTTCTAGTCTTAGTTACGTGATTCCAGAGCTAGGTAAGCTGAGGCTCAAGGAGATTAAGTGACTTGTGTGCACTCATAGCACGGGTTAATGGGAGACGCAGTGGCATCGTGCTGGCTATTGCTGGGACGCGAAGTAATTTATCACTTCATTGTTTGGCACATGGATGGGGTTTATATGGAAGCCCACAAGCTTAAGCTTCCTGCAGAATGCAAGCATTGTGCTCTGGGCGGGTGCCAGCTGACTGCCATATTCAAAAAGGAAAAGGAAGAACAACGCCATAATGGCTGAGCATGGCCCTGAAGCCTGGGGAAGTTGCTGTGTCTAGTCTAGCCATCCTAGTCAGCAAAAACAGAGAGATAACCAGGTAACTAATCTCAGCGTCTCAATAGGTCACCGCAGAAATATACACTATACACTCAGTCATTCATTTGAGTAATATCGAGTGCCAATAAGAATGCAAGGCGCAAAGTATCCAACATGCTGAGGCTGCAGAGAGGAACGATATAGAATATCAGCTCTCTTGCTGTGCGCAGTCTTCATAAATGCTAAAAAGGTATTTGATAAAATTGAATACCCACTTTGGATTTAAAATGACACTTCATTAACTAACAATAGAAAGAAGAAATACACTCTCAGATTAGTAGTGATTACCTTGTAGAAGTCAGAGTAATGCTTAAACTTCTGTTATAATTTTACTATATTTCCCAATACTTTGTAAATTCTTTACAATGAGGATGTATTGCTTTATGTGCAGAGATTTGAATTAGATATCTGGAATTTTTTTAGTCTTGAAAGAAAAAAATGTATTATTTCTACAGCAGACCCCCTCCCACCTACTCCCTTTCTCTCCGCTTCCACATTATTAAATTTTACACCCAGGAGGAGTTATGGGTCCCACAGCAGGAGTGCCCCCTGCCGGTCTGTAATGGAACTATGTTCACAGATGTAAAGAATTGATTGGCTTTTTCTATACAGACAAAAGCCTGGAATATTTGGTTTATTTTTGCTTTTAAGTGATACAAGGAAAACATTTGAGGGTTTTAGCTCAGTAATTTTCATTTTGCTTTCCAGTCAAGGAGGCCTTATGTCAGCTCCAGTATAATACCCAGAAAAAATCCATCATGTATCTTGGATTTTTAGGGAAAGCTCTTTTAGGAAAAATGATTGGGGGAAATCTATACAAAAACCTCACAACCATTAATAATAGTAGCTAATACTGACTAAGCACTATGTAACAGACAATATTCTATTCATTTTATTTGCATTAACTCATTTAATTCCCACAAGAGTCCTAGGAGATATGCTTTATTATCCCGTTATACTGATGAGGATACTGAGGCACAGTAGCCATAGAGCTACTGAAAGGTGGACCTGGGATTCAGACTTAGGCACTAGGGCTCCAGAATCCATGTCCTAATCACACTGACACGCTGCTTCTGCTAACAATCCAATGGGTGAGGAGAGTATGTCAGTCTGGGTACAACCTGGAGACAGAAATCATACAGTGATTTAAACAGGAACTTCAGCATAATTATTAAACAATGATAAAAGAGTAACTATTGAATATTTAAAAGCACATAAATTCTATGTGATACCCTAAGGCTGAGGGAGAGTATGCAAGAAAGGACAGACTTGGACTTGGGCCCCTCCCCAAGGCTGGAATTCGAAATTCACTGGAAAAGGTATGGGTGCAGCCCACCGGATGGCAAAGCTAGTAGCTGGTTTGCCTGGCCAGACCCGGTCTTTGGTTGCTGGCCAGCAGGCACCAGCCCTCTGGAACATATATGGCAGTGCAGCTGGTTGCTGGGCACATGGACATGTAAAGTGGGGGTACTGGTGTGACAAAAGTCCTGGGACATGAAGTATCTGTGTCAAGAGAGCCACAAGCAGACGATCAAGAGGCCAGCTCAGGTCCGTGAAGGTGCTGAGGGACCGCACACTCTGGGCACCTTCCTGGGGAACAGAATCACAGGGTCCCCCACGCCCCACCACAGACGCCGTGCAGCAACCAGAAGGAGCGGGAGAGCCCCTTGCTCCTGCGGCGTTCCTCCAGCGCTCCCTGTGAGAAAGCTTAACGTCATGCTTGCTGTAGAAATGGAATAAATGCTTAAACGGTTCACATCCGTTAACACAGAGCATGTATGGAGATGAGAAGTAGCACATGAGTAAGAGGCATGCTCTAAGCTGGTCATGCTCCTTTGTAACGTGCCTAACCCTGTTTTCCCAAGGACCTTTCACTTGGTGAGGAACCCGGACCTTGTACTGGCGGTGTCTATGACCAAGACAAGAAACGAAGCCTGCAGCTATCCAGTTGTTGTTCAGGTAAGGCACATACAGGCTAAAGGACGCCATAGCCCCTTATTTAGTTAAATGCAAGTAAAGGTCCATACCCCCTTATCATGGGGAAAGAAATTGGAGGTCACAGAATTCTATCTTGAATGCCATGGCTACAACACTTACAATAGCCTGCTTGGATTTCAAATTGAGTGTGTTCATGTAGCTCTTAATTTAGTTTAATCCACAGATGGCGATTGTGGGCTGGCTGCGTGTCAGAAGCTATGCTTTTTACTTCAATCAGTTCCAATGGCAAGCATGGGCAAGGGCCCCAGTGGCATTCAGGTAGCTCACAGCCTCAGTGGTGGGTGCAGTCAGTGGAATGGCTGTAGATGCACCATGTGTTTTAAGTTCAGTGGTCAGAACATATGCAAGGCCCCTTTTGCCCGTCAACTGGAGGAAAAGAACATGGTCAGAGGGGTCTTCCCGAAGGACGTGAACTCAACAGTGTTAACTCTAGGGCACACACACTCGGTCAAAATACGCTTTTAATGTACTTTTGCAATACTTAAAACAGCCAAACAATTTTCGTAGACTCCAAGTAAGTCTGGCTTCATTTGAGTTTTAGGCAAACACCTGGGAGTTCTTTTTTTATGTTTGCCCATCATTCTCACTTACTTCTAACCAAAGACACTCCTAAACGTAGACAGGTTTGTGCAGTTTCTTTCCTTGTGAGGAGGAGAGAAAGTCTAGGCGCATCCCTGCCCTGCGCTTCCTTTCTGGGTCCTCTGCAGTGTGTACCGCCGTTTTGTTGAACAGAATATATTGCCTCCGAGGAACATTTGTTTTATTCCATGTTTTTCATAGCAATGAGGCAACTTGCTTAGCAGGCCCTGAAGCCAAAATTGGGACATAGCAATCTGGACAAATATCAAAGCTTAATTAAGTCTTCTATCCCGATGATAAATATGGGCTTGAAATTTGTTCTAGGAGACACAGAATATAGAGCATCACATTCTTCCCTGTCAGGGGCCTCTTCAGCAGTGAGATAAAAACCCCATGCAGATGCAAATTCAGTACCTTAATCAGTTTCATAAAATTATAGATATGGATGCTCTCCCTTAAGGTTTCCATTTTATAGAAAATGAGTTTGATCCCACGGTAATTTGTATTACCTTTCAAGAGTTTGTTGTGGTTATTGCTGGTGCTTCATTGTTATTTCTTGAAGCACTTTGTGAGAAAATATTAAAGTTCATGTAAATTAATAAAAATGAGACACGTTAGGTTAATGTTACTAGGCCCCTTCCCTCTTCCTTGAAATATAGTCTTTGTTTTCATATCTCTGAGAGATGCTCCAATGTCCGGCCTATTAAATCAATTCTTAAGGCTCATTTATTTCCCTCTTTACTATCAATCTCTCCTTGGTAAAGTAAGTGTTATTCATTATAAAGTTCCTTCAGGTGTCATGATATGTTTGGTTGGAACCAATCTACTGGTTTAAATTCTCTTAAATGGAAACGACTTATTTCTTAACTTAAGCTTGAGCCAAGTTATATAATTTGAATAAATATGCTGTTTCTATTATTACATATACAACTGAGTGCATTCACATTTTTAAAAATCCTCATTGATAACCACTAAAATGTAAATTAAAATATCAACCAGGTATTACTTTTCATTTGCTGAGTTGATGATGTTTTAGCAAGAATACGAGGAAAAGAGGCCATTTTATATACTGTTGGTGGAAGTGTAAACTAAAATAACCTTTCTAGAAAGTATTTGGATATAATAAAGCTTTATATGATATATCATAATATTTTTAAAATGATTGTTTTTTTAAAACCCACAACTCTACTTAAGGAGTTTGTTCTAAAGAAGTTATAGATTTATACAAAGATTTATCTGTACAATTCTTCATTGCTCTTTTGCTTATAGTAAGGACAATTTGAGAAGCTACATTTTTTAATTTTTGGAGAGCGGTAAAATAAACTATCCCTAAGAGCAAATAGTATGTATCCTTACAAATGTTCAAAAAAGATTCAAGGAATATTATTAAGTAAAAACAAAAACAAAAAACCCAAACCTAATGCAGTTACCAAACTGATATATTTTTGTGACCCTATGGCTGTTATAACCAAATCATAAACTCTCCCCTTTGACTTCAGATTTTGTCTTTCTCTTTTTTTAAGAAATACAAACCCTATAACAATGGGTCTTCCAATCAAAAGTGGAATTACATTGAACAAAAGAAAGCTTTTATGGCCTTTCATAGCACTGCACTGGATACGGAAATCACGGCAGCAAATCATGCTGGAATTTGCACATCCTCTGTGGTTAAAGAAGAAAGCATTGATCAACCAGTAAGTGGTTCCTTCCCACTGAGGATAAAAGAAAAAAAATTAAAAACACGGTAATTTTATAAAGCAAGAAATTATTTTTCTAGAAAACCTACGTTCACACAAATTGAGCACAGGTTTGTGAATGAAATCATGTGGACTCTGGGACTCTGGGACTCGGGTTAGGGAAGAGTGAAGCAATATTCACATTACTCTCTACTTACATGGTTTCAATGGCCCCCTATCACCAGCAGCATCTTTGGCTCATCATCAGTTCACCAGAACACGCGTGAGGGAGGACAACCACACAGGCCACCCTGCCACAGGTGTGCCTGCCACAGTGGCTGTCACTCCCCTCCAGGAAGCATACTAACATGCCAATGGGTGGAAATGGCTTCAACTAAATGAAAGCGTAGGCCTAGGCATAAATATATTCTTAATTTGTAAAGAAAATAATTTCTCAAGTTTGGTCCTTTAATTTTTTATTAGTGAGAAATTACTTGCACCATACTTACAAACGCCTGAGATATTGTGGGTCAGTGGGTCAAGCCGCCCTGCTGTTGTTGATGACCATCCTCGAATTCCCATGAAGCACCTATGAGACCCTCCAGGACCCTCTTTACTCAGATCCTTAGAGTCTCTCAACTGCTGCTGCTTCTTCACTCAACATTCTCTAGCTCTACTGAATGAGAGAAGTCCAGGTGTACCCTGTCAGTTTGCGCCTCTTGGTTTGGACTGTGCTACCCCCTGTGCCTCTTTACCTGTGAACTCATACCTGTTAGCAGACGCAGTGTCAGACTGGTAAGATTATCGTAAAACAAATCAAATCAACTTGAAAAGGCTCCCAGTACCCAAAGACGGACCATTTGAAACATCAATATGCTGATGAGTTCACTGTATTGACATATACCAGATATACTTAAATCCATATGTTCATACTGATATTAAACATCAGCAATGACAATTCATTGATCACAATTAAGTGATGCTATGAAACCAATTCATTTAAAAAGTGGGAAATTAAAAAAATCAAGTATTTTTTTTCTTTATGAACTGCATCTCAAGATAACAAAATATTGGAGGAAGAGGTTTCACTTTATAGAAATATCCCAGTCAATAAACAAATTGACACACAATTCATCATGAAACCCATGCTTTTCTATCTAAATGATTCTTCACGTAATACTCATTCAGTTCTATCTAAGAGGGGATATTTAATTTTCTGCCTTCCAGTAACTTGTAGAAAAATGGAAATCAGATGTGCATATAGAGAAATTTATAGTGAAATTTGAGAATTGTATCTTTGAAAGTGTCATCTAAATGTTGGCTTTGAATTGAGGTAGCTCTATGCACTTAAACGGAGTAGTTGAACCAAATGGAAAGGGCAAAACAACCATGAGCTTGGAATCAGAAGTCACAGTTTTATATTTCAGCCCTGCCATGTACTACTTGGGTATCCTTGGATAAAAACTTCATACTACACAGCAGAAAGAAAGAAGGAACTCCTACCTTTTGTGACATTATGGATGGAACTGGAGAGTATTAGGCTAAGTGAAATAAGCCAGGCAGTGAAAGAGAGATACCATATGATCTCACTTATAAGAGGAACTTAATGAACAAAACAAAGGAGCAAAATAGAACCCGAGGCATGGAAATAAAAGAACAGACTGACAGCTACCAGGGTCAGGGAATAAGGGGAGAAGGAAGGGGAAGGGTCTAATCAATGAACAGGCATAAATGAACCATGGATATGGACAACAGGGTGAGGATTGACTGTGGGAAATGGGGTGGGGGTGAGGGTGGGTGGGGCAGGGGAGAGCAATGGAGGAAAACTGGGACAACTGTAATAGACAACGATAAAAAAAAATTCCCTCTGTGAACTTTTGTTTTCTCTTATGTAAATTGAAAATGATGATATTAACTCTGTGCTTAACTTTTAGCCTTGTGAGGAACAAAGCCAATTAAAGAGTCTATGTGAAAGTGCTTTATAATTTTATTATGAGAATTTCCATACATATTCAAAAATAGAGAGACTAGTACAATGAATTCTCAAATACCTATCATCAAAATTCAACTATTATCAAGGTTTGGAAACATTTACAAACCCCCCAGACGTGATATCATTTCACCTCAAACTTTAGCATGCATCTCTGAAAAATTTGAACGTTTTCTTACATAATCATTATACCATTATCACATCTAACAGAATTAACAATAATTCTTCAAATGCCCTGTCCTTAATTATATTTCACAGGTTCTCCTAAAAAATTCTTCCTATGATTGGTGGGTTTGAGAAGGCCTCTATATAACATTTAGTCGCAGAATCTGTGTCCTTTGTCTTATAGAATGTCTCTATTTGGATTTCTCTGTTTGCTTCTTGTGGCATCTTTTAACCTGTCTTCCTAGGGTCCATAATTTCTGTAAAAGAAACTTAGCACTAGAGTCATAATTAGATTAATGTTCAGCTTTTTTTGGACAAGAATCTTTATAAATTTTACTGCACTTCTCATATTTATCACTTACGTAGTAGGCATACAATGTCTGGATTTTCCATTTTTAGTCATAACAGTTATCAGTGAGTTCACGTGAGTACAACCTAATCCCACATTTTAAAAAAATTTCCCAGTGACTTTCTCCTAGTGTCTGTCACCCTTTGGTGGTCTTTACCTAAATAAATTATTTCATTGGGTGTTTCAAAAGGGTCAATTTTATCTAATTTTATAGTTTTTTCTCCTGCATTTATTAACTGAACTTTTAATATAAGGAACTTTATCACTTCAACTAGGTATTTGAGTACCCAAAATCATGGTTTGTAAGGGAAGGTAGGACAAATGCTTAATTTGTTCTATATATCTCACTTATCAATGGTGGTATAACAAGTCACCTGAAAACTTAGTGGCTTAAACCAACAACCATTTTGTTTTTCCTCTGTGGGTCAGCAATTTGGGGCTGGACTTAAATGGGCTGTTCTGCTGGTCATTAATGCAGCAGTAGTCATTGGTGGTACTTGAGTAGTTTGGTGGTTCTGTAGGAACTGGATGGTCAAAGATGCCTTCCCTTGCATGTGGTGCTTGGCGGGCTATTAGCCGGGGGCCTTGTTTCTCATCAAGGCTCCTTGGGTAGGCTAGCTTAAGTGTGTTTGCATTGAGCTGCCAGGGTCCCAATTACAGCCAAAAGATAACAAGCCTCATTGGCAAGCACTTCTCATGCATCTGCTTACATCACACTTGCTAATGCTATAGTGGCCCAGGCCAATCATATGACCTTGTCCAGATTCGAGGAAAGGAGAAAGAAACTCTTATTTCTTGATGGGAGGAGCAGCAAAGTTACATTTCAGAAGGGCATGCAGACAAGAATGGGATAGTTTTATTGTGGCCATCTATGCAAATCAATTGCCACATTTCCTAATGGTAGAATTTCAGAGTTACAAATTGGTGTTTGTTCACTGTTGGTGGACTCCAATAAGTTTGTTGTTTGCTAGGGTTTTTTGTTTGTTTTTACTTATATGTTTAGCATCATTATGAATTCATGGAATTTTTACATATTCAAACATATTCTAAATGTTTTGGTTATCATTCTTTTTTTTGCTCCCAAATTGTCCTACTTCGGGCCAGTGGAGGTCCTTCGTATTGGCTTCTTTGTGTTTTTGACATGATTCCTTTACTTTTGGATGGATACTTTTCTTTCTGGGTGTACCACATGACATATCTTGCTTATCTTGTGCATTTCTTGCTGCAAATATGGAAGTAGACATTCCACCAAGAACACAATTTTGGGCAAAATTTATACACATGACATTGAATTGTTATTGTCTCTAAGCTTTTTTAGTCAACAGAGTTTGGAAATATGTTGTTTTTTTTTAAACACTCACATACACGGTCTGTCCAGAAGTATCTAGCCATATACAAAGAAAAATAGAGGCATCTATTGAAGAAGATACAAGACACAAGAAACATCGTATACGGGACAGTGATGCCTCAGTCCCCTTCAATGTAGGCACCTTAAGACCTCACACAGATCTCCCAGTCTCCATTAGCTACCCTGTCGTATTTTCCTGAATCTCATCGATGGTCTGAACTCTCTTTCCTTTCAAAGGAGATTTTAGTTTTGGGAAAAACCAGAAGTTGCAGGGCACCAAATCTGGGATGTAGGGGAGCTCAGTCACCCGGGTGATTTGACGTTTCACCAAAAAGCTCTGCATGAGATGTGATGCATGAGCGGGTGTATTGTCATGATGAAGATGCCAATCACCAGTTGCCCATATCTATGGCCTTATGAATCATCCGAATAGTTTTCGTGGAGAGATGTTCAAGCTTAATGCAAAATTTGATGCAGAGTCTTTCCTCTACTCTCTTGGTCATTTTGAATGCAATGGCCACACAGTACACATGCACACTCTATGACGTCTTCTGCCCCCACTGACTAGTACAGTGAAACCATCATTGTTCACGCATGGGCATTCCATTCCACTCTCCTTGGCTGCCGGGTTACATCGATCTGGTGAAAATCATTCTTGTTATATTAACAATGGCTGGACTTTCTCTGGATAAACATAATTTACGTAAACACATGCATATATATACATATATATGTGTGTATATATAAAATTATTAGGGAGCAAAATAGTGCATTCATGTCGAGATTTCTAATTTAGCATCCAGTGATTATAAAAATGCTTTATTTGTATTGCAAAGTGATCTACAAAAGTGCTGTTGTAATTTAGATGTGCCTGTGTAAATGCACCTTTGTCCATCTTTTTAGGGGTACTATTATCTCTCACCTGCTGGAAAGAAAAAAATTATGCTGTGCCTGGCATGTGGACGATCCATGAGAGCAGAGAAGGGACTGAAACCATTGCTTCCAGGGGTGCCTTTCCTCTGTGCCTCGGGCTCCAAGACCCAGAAGCCCTCCCCACGAGGGCCTTTCAAGGTCATCAGTGTGGCTGAGGTACTGCTGACACTTATGTGGCAACACTTTGGAAACTTCGATGCAGGCATGATCTGCCTTGCACTCAAGTTCATCTCCACTCATCCAATTCATCTTCCTGTGATGCACCTTTACCATTTCACCTGCATTGATTTCCTTTTTCCCATTGTAATTTAAAATACATTGTCTATTAATAGTTCGATACACTCTTTGAAGTTAATTGGGCACTTCTGAGGCTTTAATCATCTACTGACACCTCCCACTGCTCTCTATGTTGCTTTCAGACGAGGAAGTAACTGCAAATCTTTACTTAGTAGAGCAGCTTTCCTGCTTATACCCCCAGGGTAAACTCCTTTTTACTAGTACAGAGCATTTCAGGGAGAATCTGACATATTGTTGTCAATGACTCCTCAATTTGGGTTCCCGAATTCACACATCCGTGTCTACTATTGTTTATAGCTTATGGAGAAAAAAACCTCTGCTGCTTTCCTCTGATCTTAATTTACAATGGTACCATTTTAAAAAGTCCATTCTTTCAAGTCTGGGAATGGGAAGAGCTAAGGGGACCTTATACAGCTATATAAAAAGGAGCGATTCCTAAGTGGAGGGCAGCCTTCTGCCCTGCGCTGGTCTTCTCAGCAGGGCTTGCCCACCCCATTCCCAGATCACTCTTGTCTGGCCCCTCAACCTGATACACACTGCAGGGGAGGGGAGGGTGGGGGGTGGGATGGTAACAGTTAACAATAAACATCAACTGGAACAATAACTCTGAAGGAGAAAAGAAGTCATTCCTGTGGGAAAGTCTGAGTCATTTGTCCTTGCTCCAACAATAGTGGGGGAGTGTTTAGGAGGTGGCAGTGAGCTGATTGGAAAGAATTCCCCATGTCACTGCATCTCAGACGGAGCTCTTCCCGTAGGGCAGCATCCTGTGCGAGGCAGGAAAGGGAAAGGTGAAGCGTGATGTTCACCACGGTGATTACCACCTGGTCAGGGTTACGCTCATCGCCCTCCTTGACCATCACTATCTGCCGCCAGAGGAGGGCATCCTCCTCAAGTTAAAGATGAAGAGAATGTCTGCACTGCTATTGTCCCTTCCACCCAGGGCCTCTCTGGCCCCGGCTTCCTTCCCCATCTCCTGTTACAAGAAAAGGCAAAGTAGAAAACAGGAGAAGACCAGAAACAGCCCGGGGCCCAAACTTTCCTAGAGACTCAGTGACACGCTTGGCAGGGAACTGAGTTCTGACCAATGTCCTTCCCACTGTAAAATCCAATACCTATAGCATTTGAAGTGCACATGCCAAGATTTAGAGGATACACTCGTGCGCATGCACATATTTATCAAATTGGGAGGTGGAAGCACACCGGAATAACAACACTGGAGGGGAAAAAAAAAGCTTGAGTAGACCAATGATTTTTTTTTTTTAAACCAGGCTAATTTATCTTCTTATGAGGCTGAGAAAACTCTAAGTTATTATGAAGAACATCTATTATCTTTACGGATGAAGACCTGCACACAAGTTGTATCTCACAGTGGCATGGCGGCTATGCACCAGAGGGCAGTGAAAATAATTGCGTACAAAAATGGAGATGGATATCGAAATGGGAAGTTAATTGTGGCTGAAACATTCCCCATGGTAAGTGGCTGTCACTTAAAAGCTTCTCGCCTCCTCGGAGGTTGTGATGATGCTAATTCCTCTGCCAAGACTGGGAGTGGTGGGACTGAGTGATAAAGGCCCCTGACCAGTTTCACCAGTTCACACTGGTAAAGAGCAAGAGGTCTGTTTCCTCAAAGGCATTCTTTCTTACTGTATTTCTTTGGATATGGCCTTAGGAAAATGAGAAGTCAGAATACGGTTTTTAGGTTGGCTCCAGAGCAAAGGTACACGAAAACAAGGGGAGAACAGAGCTGCCTGCCAGAGCTTCCTCGTTTTTGTGATAGAAGGCCTTTTCTGCCTTCCTTCCCATTCCAGCTGCAAGATGTATGTCCTCTGCACACTTTAGGGGATGCCGCCTCATTACCTCACTTATCGCTGGAGAACCTGAGCAATGATTTGTTGGTAGGATGGAGCGGGGCTGTACCGGGAGGGAATGTGTAGCTTCCGTCCTAGGGGCTGCCCCCTGCAGACACTGGAACTGGAGAGAGCCTCCAAGGCCGGCATCCAGTTTTGTCCTTCTTGCATTTGGCAGTTATCTTGTCAATACCCTTAATAACCTTAATTTATAAGTAACAGTGTTACATGACATGGAGCTGCCCTGGAGACTTCCTTACAAACACATGCAATACACTTGTTAACTCACCTCTTTGGCTGAATACAAGCAGATTTTTAAAAATTAAGATATTGTTGTCCAGTGGAATAAACAACGTACAAAAGTTAGCAACTCCACGATTTGTCCCAGGATCCACAGCTGGCCTTTGCGATCTTTGGAAGAATTATTCTTTTAGCCTGCTTTCCCATCTACCAAATGGCAGTAGTAATATATGTCAGCTTTTGGTTTGAAAACCAACTACTCTCTTATTTTAAATCAGTTTATCAAGATGATTGTATCTATCTTATACTGTATGAAGCAACAAAAATGAAAGTGGATTTCCGTACATTTAAGGAAGTGCTCTGATGGTAAAATGTACTAACATGTATCAGCTACTGTTTTAAATGTTTGGAGCTAAGACTTTTCACAGTAGGATTGTACTCACGTTGTGAGATTAGGTAGAACAATCTAATATAAAAAATTGTCTCTAATCAAAGATCAAATTGGTAGTTATTCAACTTTCTATTTTCTCAAATTGAAGGATTTTCTCCAATTTCTAAAATAACATGATTATCCCCCACGCTGTCACGATTTGCAATCAGTCCCTTACAGTCTGCGTTATCTAGCTTCTCACAGAATGCACGGAACAACTTGGCCTTGCCCGAGCAGCCTCCAAAGTGTATACCGAAGATGGAGCCACAGTCCTTTCCTTGCGTGATCTGGTTTTATGGGCTCTAGATGAATCCCTTATTCACAGAGACTCCAAGGAACAAAGGAAAGAGGCAGACCCTGTTGGAACAAAGGAGATGACTATTAAAAGTATGGGAGGTTGGTTACATTTGACAAGATTTAGCTGATTCTGCTTATGTCTGGTCATAAAAAAGTTAAATGTGATTCTTTCACTCAGTCACCTCTTCTAGAATTACAAAATCACAGGAAGATAATCTCATATGAGACTGTCATATTGTTTTTACTTTGTAGAATCATAAGAAAAATTAAACACTAATATAAAACTGGCTTCGGCACCAAAATGATAAATAAATTATCTGGAATTTATAAAATATGTTTAACAGCTTAACTACTTTATGCAACTTGGGCAAATTTTGTTCTTAAATTCAGAACCCAAACCAATTGGAGACCACTTAAGAAAATGGGTCTAGATCAGTGCAAATCTCTTCCTATCAGAAGAGAAGGTGCCCATACCTCCTGCCTCCCAGGTTCCGTGGCCTGCCCCTGCCCATCTCCACTCTCCTATGAACTCCCAGAAGCGCCAGCAAATGTTTCTCTATTGCAGCTCCTAGGACATTGCACTATAATTATCTGTGTACATCTTTGTGTGTCTCATCAGACTATGTACAACTTGAGGTCAGGGACTGTGTCCCCAACAACAGTTTGCTAAATGAAAAAGAATCTTGCTAGCAGTGATTCGGCAGAGTCATCTCAGTTTTCAGCTATTGTTGTATTGGCAGACATAGTTCAGAGGTTAAGAAATTGGGTTTTTGAGCTAGAATATCAGGGTTTATGTCCTAGCTATCAATTGCTAGAGGAATGATCTCGGGCAAGTTGCCTGACCTCTCTGTTCTTCAATTTCCTCATTTTTAAAATTAGGACACTAATAGTCACTTATTTCGTGGAATTTTTATGAGGACCAAATGAATATTCATGTGAACATAGACTCATTTGATCCTCATAAACATGACTGTGTGTTTGTAAGAGCACATGAATATGAATATATGTATATAAATCTCTCCCTCTCTCTCTCTCTCTCTCTCTCTCTCTCTCGTATGTCACTTAGAAGAGTACCTGGCTGATGTTTACCAAATAGTCAATGAATATGAGTTATCATTATTATGTGTAGGATTGGATAGGAAAACCCACTCTTCTTCCTTTGTGTTTCTCCTTTATTCTCACACTATTATCACACTCAGAACTCAGTAATTTTTTTTTTACCCACACCAAGCTATTTTTTGACACAAGTTGGGTGTTCTATAATTTATCTAAATCCCGACATTGTTAACCTGGTGACGGCATCAGACCTCATGGGTTCAGGGCACAGTGCCACAAGATGTTTCCCACCTCACTTCAGATGCCACTCGCACATTCAGGTTATTACCCGTGCTTTGGGCTGGTTGGGTGTAAATCAGAAGTTCCCACAACTCCCTCCTTGGGTTCAATTAATTTGCTAAAACAACACACAGAAATCAGGAAAACAATTTCCTTCTTGGCTACTGGTTTATCATGACAGCACATGATCAAGGATACAGGTGAACATTCACGTGGGAGAGGTGCACAGTGTGAGGTATGTGCGGAGGTGTGCCAGGTGTCCATTGTCTTCCCAAGTCCTCCACTATCCCGGGGCCTTCACATACTCACCAACCCAGAAGTTCTTCTAGCCCTGGACATCTGGGGTTTTTATGCAGACTTCATGATGTAGGCATGATCGATCATTAACTCCACTTCCAGCCTTTCTCCCCTCTTTGGCGAATAGGGTGTAGGGTTGCAAATGTCAAGCTTCTGGTCACGGCATGGTCTTTCTGGTGACCAGCTGCCTCTAGGGGCCAGCCCAGAGGCATCTCAGAACGAAAGGCACTCCTATGGCCCAGGAAATTCCAGTGGACTTGGGAGCTCTGTGTTAGGAACCAGGGGCAAAGACCTAATATTAAAACAAAAGGTACCCTTACTACTCTAATCACTTAGGAAATGAGGAGAATTTTAGGAGCTCTGTGCCAGCGGCTCAGAGTAGAGACCAGTATATTATATGAGTATATTTTCTGTTATTTCACAATGACACTTTTTTCCTAATGAGTTTTTAAAAATAATTTTATAAACATATAGTTTTGCCTTTATTTGGCATATAGGGTATCTTATTTCCGGGCTCTGGAATATTATGCCCTCAAACACTCTTTTTTCAAATTTTTATTTAAAAACTGGTTTTCATGCAGTACCACCAAAAGGATGTGGCCACCCCTTCCTTTCTACTGGATATTCGAAAGGTCATTCTTGATCGGACATGTTCATTAGCAGCTACCCCCTTTACTGAATTGTGGTTTGGTGTTATACCATCACTTCACACTGAGGAACTTCAAGAAACAGGCATCTGTCCGAAATAGCAGTGTGCTTTCAGTGGAGGCAGTGGCTAAAGGCGTAGGCTCTGCAGGCACGTGGGCTGGATTCTGATCCCGTCTCTGCTCCCACCTAGCTATGCGACTAAATCTTGGGAGCCTTTCCTGTCACACAGGCCCAAACCTAACTCAGAGTATCACTTTGAATATTACATGAGGTAATCTATGGAGGCATCTTGGTAAAGTGCCCAGCATATATTAGACTCTCAGTCTATGTTGATTTCTGTTATAGGGTACTGTTTGTTATGTCACAAATAGCTTCTTTATAAAGACCTTGGAATTGCTCCTCTCAGATCTCAGGACCGACCAGAAAAGGTGTAACTCTGAAGAATTTACCCCTGTCTGTGGGCCACGTGAATCTTGGGATTGTGTTTTCCTCTTCACTTTGGCCACTAGGATGCTCAGAGTCCAAATTGTGTTTTTTCTCAAGCAAATAAAAACAGTGTGGCATTTATGTCCATTCAATAATAAAAATATTATGTAGCATTTTTGGGTGCTTGCCCAATTAAACAGACCAAACACTAGTCTAAGTACTTCCTTTATTCCTTAATCATCCCAGCAGCAGAATGAAATAGGCACTATGATTCATTTATAAGATGAAAACACTGAAGCATATTATCTCTGGCTTTGTTCTATTCCTATACTCCTTTCCCCCCTTCCTTGGCTTTTCAATCTTTTTCATCCCTTTTCAGAGTAGATATTTTAGTAAGCCATCTCAAATTGCCTTCAGAACTAGGTGAAGTATAAGAAGGGAATCAAAATGCTTATTTATAATCAGATTAGTTTAAATTCTGTGGCTGCTATGAAGTTCTAACCAAATTTATGTATTGGCATTGGTTTTGGTTATTGCCTGTTTAAATCAAGCCACTAATGAAAAATGGAAATATTTTGAATAAAATTAATTTAGTAAGCAAATTTATTCAATAGTCATTGAAAGATGGTAAATGTTTCATTCGTTTCCCAGAAAACCCAAGACTGAAGGTGAAAAACAAATTATTTCCAAGGTCTGTGACATCCGATAGTTTGGATGGTATAGATGAATCTTTTCTCAACCTCATTCACAGAAACCCCATTGCAGTCTGGGTATCTTGTGGTGAACCGTTTTTATCTCCAAATGGTAAGTTTTTTGTTTTTGCTTTCTTTCAAATAAGTAATGAAGGGAGAGAGAAGTACATTTATAAGAAAATGAATTAAATGTGTGTAATGTCAACTTAATATCATAATTATGCAAGTAACAGGCGGTCCATCAGTTAACATGTGCACAAGGAGAACTATACTCCTATATTTGCACAATTGCCTGTTTTTTTTCATACTGGAATAGAGTATTCTATGTGGAAAAATGTCTAATTTAGTTGATAAAGAGATCCTTGGTTTATAAAGACTGAGAATAATGGTGTACATTAGAAAATAACAAATGAGTTTAATTCACACTGAAGACGACCTGTCTGCACATTTTCATTTTTAAGAACTGCACCCTTTAGGCAGTAGGTGGATGTTTAAAAAATGAGTGGTTCCAAGCCAGGATTTCATCACCTCCAAATTGTTTGTGGAAGTGGAAAATGAAATATGGCTATTGCATATGGTAAATCTATATAATAAAGCAGCACTGTTCTTCTTTTTCTCCCCCTGCATTCCATAAAAAAAAAAAAATGCCTTAAGCCCTGTCATGTTTCAAATGAGGTTTCTTTTAATGACCTTTACCTTTTAATTACTTGTTTCTAATTGAATCTATTTCTTGGAGCAGAAAGTTCTTTATAAATTATTGGCTAGCATGATAAATTACTGTTGATAAAAGAATGCAAGATAAAAAATATCACTTATTTTTATTACTCTAGCTTTGCAGAAAGCAGAAAAAGTAGAAAAACAGAACTGGCTGAAAAAAGACAAAATTTTGGCTGATTTAGACACCATGAAACACAAAATGAGACAGTTAAAAGGTCAGTATGAATTAAATTAAGTATCATCATGTTTAATTCTAACTAGGTTTTTTTTTTGCCATTGGAAACCAGATGTTTAACTGAGTTATATATTCAAAATACGTACATATAGTGTTACAAAAGCCACTTGAGCAAGTCTAAAACCTAACAATATATCTTTTCAGCACTGATTTTATATTTACCTGAATATCACGTTTAAAATTAAGAAGTTGTCCAAATTATAGAAACACCGTATTGATTTGAAACAATCCCCGAACCGACATTGTATGGGCTTTGAAGTTAATCCTTAAACAAAACTTGCTGGTATTTCTTGGGTATTGCTATGGAAGAAGTTTTTTAAATAATCTGAGGGAGGAAGTACTAAATTCTTCAAAGATCATTGCCAATTTCTCAGAAGAGCTCCTGCTTGTCATGCAGTATTAAGAGAAGCTAGTCCTAAAGTGATCAATTGGCAATTGATTTTCCATATATATATATATATTTTTTCACAGAATCTTAAGTTCCTGACCCAGCACTTCAGATACCTATGGTTCTTTGGGGAGAAACAATGTATTATGGGCTTTAGTCTGGAAAGAAATACATTTCAGGCTATTTAATTGCCATAGCTGGATTTCAAGTCCTGAGTCTGAGAATCTTACTTCGATAAGCAGCACAACGAGTCCTAAGTGCACTAAACGGAACTGAGTTAAATGACCATGACTCAGTTCTTACCAAAGAGTTGTTGGGTCTAGGAGAAAAGAATCTATTACTACAGCTAGAAAATTTTATTTGAGTGTCCGATGGGCATGTCCAGAGCTAAAGTTGTCATATTCCCCCACAAAAATCATTTCTTCCAACAACACACCACCATCGCCCAAGTGTTCCGCCTCAGAAACCTGGGAATCATCCCAGGCATCTCTCTCTCTCACGTTCTCTTGTTGCTTTGAATCTATTAAGTTTATCTCAAATGAATCTCATAGTCATAACTCCCACAATCATTACCCAAGTTAAAGCTATTGTGACCTATTCTTTGGATTACCAGAACAGCTTTCTAACTCGTCTCCATGCTTCCAGCCTCAACAACAGTTTCCATTCTATGCAATACGGGTGACATCCTGGAGCGGGACCAATCATGCAAAAATGCAAAGGTGTCATGGTACTCCAGGCATAAAACTCCCCATTCCAAAGTTTGCCATTATCCTTAGGACAAAGTTGAAACTCCTTAATGTGGCCCTTCATGGCCTAGTTCTCTGTATGCTTCTGTCTTTCCTTGCCAATTCCACCAACTCCACTACACCCATCTGGGCTTGTTTCGTTGCTGTTAACTCTGAGCTTTTTGCACCATTCAGTTCCCTCTGCCTCAAGCATTTTTCTCTCCTGTCCCCTTGAATTGCTCCTTCTCATTCTATACTTTTCAACTTGCTTGTTATTTCTTTCTAACCATGTCCCCTAACACTGTCGGTCAGGGATAATATGGTTAATCATATCACTTTCAGCTTCTCCTCTGATGGTCCTCATCGCATTGGTATAATTACCTGATCATGTAACATGTGACTGTCTCTCTCCTCTGTTATGTTATAAATTATTTACCTTTCTTATTTGTTCTCTGAATAGTTTTAGAAAGGTTGAATTAAAGAATGAATGGAATTTTAACCATTGACTCTAGTGAGTTTTCTTGCTCCATTCCCATATTGAGTCAGATCAATACAAAGTAATGTACTGAAAATAGCACCTGGCAGAGCTGCCTTGACTGAGTTCTGACTTTATATCAAGTCTTCAGCTTTTACGGTAATTAAGTATTAAAAAGGCACTTAAAGTTCAGGTGGCATCATCTGTAATGTCACTTTTGAAGAGTCTATTTGGTCAGATGGTGTCCATTATGGAGAAATCCACTGATGTGGTTTCTCTTAGAATTTAGCGCTAAGACAAATCTTGTCTCTACTGACAAACTGTTAGGTTTTCTGCTATTAAATGTAAATTCAATACATGCTTATAAAATACCTCCTCTGAGGAAGGCCTTTTCTAGTTTGGGGGACGATGAGGATAAATAAGAACAAGCCTAAGTCCAGTTAACTGCAGTCCCTGTTGGCTTGGGAGCTTCTCGAGGACTGGATGAGAGAAGATGTGGGATGTACGAATGGTGACTGAAATGATTTTTTCCTACTGTTATAGCCATTGGTAAATGCAATAAATGTTTATTGAGCACATAGTATGTACAAAGTACAGTGTGGAGCTGATTTTGCATTTCATTTTTAAGCATGATCATTACTAATATTAATCATAATACTAATAATAACATTTTAGGGCTTTTATGATTAAGTAACGAATGTCAGCTATGTACACCCTGCTTAGCACATAGTAAGTACTCAATAACTATTAGAATAGGGGTCCCTGAGAAAGCAGCCCATGTTCCCATTTGGGGTCTTAAACTTTGATACATAAAGGTAAAGAATGACACATCAGGCCCAAATATCACCTTTGTTATGAATAAAGACAATGCTAGAGCATTTTATTTGGTGTGATAACAAAGCAGAGCTTCCAAATGAAACCCCAAATAAGGTGGACGTACCCTCCCAGACACAGGTGATGCTGGACCAGGGAGGGCCTCCCAATGAGGGGGAGGTATGGGGAGCGCTGTCCATGTTTCATGGACTGCAATGTACTGTCTGAAAGAACAGTAAAGCACTCATGTTCTCTAGCTTTTCCCATTAGTAGTTGGCTGTTACCACTACTTTCCCCTGATCTCATTGAAATAAAATAAGATATATAGAAAATGTAATAAGAAAATAAAAATAATTTATTCAATACATTTTTGCTTGGTTTCAATGGTCTTACCTCCATAAATAATAGTTCATTATGAAAACCATTCCCCAAACCAAAACCTTTTGTGATGATATTATGTCTCTTTATGAAAATTATAGTGAAAGTGTATTCATATTCTTAACACCATTAGAAGCATGTTGACAAAAAACCAAATTAATGCAAATGGGTTTTGCTCTTTCCTATATTCAAATCCTGGCTCTTAACAGTGTAAGTGATAAACTGTTGCTGAACTCTCATTAATTGGACAAAATTTTAGTGTTCGAAATGCCTTATAAATAAAATATGTATTGAAATATTATCCAATAAGAAGGTGCATCATAAATTATTGTCTGTACCTTATGAATAGAGTTGGCTAAAAATTGCATTTAGTGCATAAATTTCTGTTTTGTGTTTTTCTGGTACCTCTGTGTTTTTCCCAAAGCATGTTCTGCAATGGCATTGCCACTGTTACTCATTTGGCAGACTGATTCAATTATGTTTTCTCCACATCCACACATTGCATATGAATGCTTATTAGATACGAAGAGTTTCGGTTTCTATGAGAAGTCATTGCTGCCACTTATTTTTATTACTGGATCAATTTCCACAGACTTGAGTTACAAGAACACAAATGCTTTTTCCTCTGCAAGGACTGAATTATTTCCAAAGAGTTTTGTTCATCATCGTATTCTGAAAATCTACCCATTAAGAGTCCCTTGGTAACACAATTAGGACTCAACTTCATTTTATTATTGTATCCACCTAAGTGTAACTATTTCAAAAAAGCCTTCTCAGAGATCTCAGACTAGGTCAGCAACTCCTGTTACAGGCTTCTAGAGTCCCCGTACTTGCCTGGTGCAGCACTGTTGCAATCAATTACTGTTGTAATCATTTCCTTGACATCTGCCTTTCCCATGAAAGTGTAAACCTTTGAGACAAGGGCCTGGTCTCAAACATATTCATATTTGTGTCATCCTGCACAATGCCTGACCCATAGCTGGTGCTCAGTGTAAGTTTCTGGGAGGAATATACAAGAAAAAGCATTATTTTTACTCAAGAAATTTAGAGATCAGTGTGAGACTCAGGGCTGAGTATCTCTTCAGTGCGCAAAAAATTCTCAAGTATGACTTTTAAACCTCTTTAATGATTGTAAGTGGTCTAGCTGAAAGAGTACATACATTCAAATCACCGAAGTTATTAAATTATGCCTGTGATTCTTTGGACTACAGTATTCCAATAAATATTTTCTCTTACCACAGCTTTTTAACAGCCTAAAGGGCACAGCAGAGGTGTCAGAAACTAATCGTGCTCACAGGGTATTATTAGGAAAAAAAAGGCCTCCTGTCTCTTGGGTTAATATTATTTTAGAAGTACTTAATCCCCAGGCTGCAAAGCTAATTGTGGGGGAAAGTCTTATTATTAGTGTAGAGAACAAAACATATGTTCCATGACTGGAAGAGATGATGAGCTACATAGGTCATGGGTTCTATTTGACTAAATTACCACTGAACCTTGCCATGGACGAGAGACTGGGGCCAGTGTGGGAGTCAGCATGTTATCTTTCTTTTCTATCTGTACAATGAGTGTGCGTATCCTGGCTCTTTAAAGCCGCAAACTCCCAGATGAAGAGGCATCGTTAGATATTATCATCTTAGGCATTTTAACTTTTATGATATATTTAGTATTTTAGCCTATGCTCCCAAGTAGAATGATCTATGCATAGAAAGCCAAACCAATTTATTTGAAATCTGAAAGCTCATCATCAGAAACAACATTTCCAGAGACTTCTTTCCCCAGGGCGGCGGGTAGCAGCATGTCAGCTGGCCACCATGGTTCCCAACAAAAGCCCTGTGCAGCCGGTGGTGGTGGAAGGAGGCTGGACCGAGCAGACTCAAGAGGAAATTAAACTCATGCAACTTATAAGACATACAGAGGTATGTTCTTTAGGACTCAAGACATTAAAGACTTGCCTCTATTATAAGCTTTCAAAGCCACAGTATTGAATTTTAAAATTATGCTATTAATATGTTCTCAGCATTGGGTCAGTTATGACCACAAAGGCATATGCCAAGCCTTGAGTTGGCATTTGGAGAGTAGCTATCTAAAAGACATCCAGCTCATATGGAAGTCTGTTTTGTTTGAATGGAGACCAGGAATTATGACCTTAGCCAAGAAGAAAAAAGGCCCAGTGGATATGTACAAAGGTGATTATAATAAGTGTAGTCAAGTTGAGCCTTATGGCTTCATTGCTCATCACTCCTAAGGGTATGTCTCAATGTGTGAAAAGAGCAAGGAGCAAAATACTAATTGCAATGGAGACATTCAGAAGTGAGGAATTCAAAATGCTGTTTCAATCCAATTGCTTAATCAGTCAGGATTGCCAGGCATAAAAAAGGCGAGAAGAGAAAGGTCAGCTGTTGAGAGAGGACTGGGGATAGAGACCTGGGGAAACTTTTTGCTTTGTGAAGTTATCGTTAAAATGATATGTTCTTATTTAATAGGATTTTTCAAATCGTGAAATGTGTTCAATCTAAATCTTAGGTGTGTGCCTAAGTCAGGGTTACTAGAAAGAAGAAATTGACATTGTTAGAAATGTGACTCCTTGCCAAATTAAGAAGGATAAATCACTGACCGGGGAATGAATGCAAAGCATTGAACTAGGACACGCTTGAAGTGGGATGAAAAGCCGCCTGGCAGGGGTCTGGCGAAGTATAAGGGCGGCGGCTGTATTTTAAAAGCCAGAGAGTAGGGACTTAAACGACAGTCCTGCACACTCCCTGAAGCATTTCTTGGTTAAAGGAAACGATGTTGTAATTCTAATCAAAAACTCATTTGTTAGATGCAGACAAATTTCTCAGTAGGAGAAACACCATGCAGAAGTCCAAAAACACATCTCTATTCATTACTTCAAATTATAAATGAAAGCAAAGCACTTTGCCAAAATAAGTGCCTTATAATTATCACTGCAATAATTATTACTGCCTTCAGTGATTCATTGAAGCAAGGGAAATTTACAGAAGAGTCAGTGACAGGAGAGGGTAATGCACGCCCTAAAATTTTTTTCAATGTAATTTATAATTCTAAGATTTCTGTCTTTCATTACATTCTTCACACACACACACTAGACAGACCACTCTCTAAATATGGCATTCTCTGGGCTTTTCTTGACAGGCACACCTTTCTGAAGTCCAAGAACAGGAATCTAAGAGAAATTCTCTGATCGCCACTAAACGTACAGCACTCAAGCGGAGCGGCCTGTATAAGCAACCCAATGCAAAGCGAGTCTGGGTGTATGTAAATGGGTGCAGACCCACGGACGGCACTTATGCCTGGGGCAGAACTATGGCAGAGGTAAACCTAGTGCAAAAAGAGAGGGTGTAGGGGCCAGGGTTCAAATCCCGGTTCTGATATTTCTCAATGTTTAGGTCAGACAAATTAGTTTACCTCTCTAAACCTATATTCTCTACTGTGAAATGGGAATAATACTTTCTTCACAGGGTTGTTTTGATGATTAAATGAGTGTATATGAGTGAAAATGTGGAGTGCAATACTCTCTGATGTACATGTGAACCAGAATATGACACGTGACCAACAGAGAACCATGACAGTTAAACCCAATGCAGCCAAAGAGTAAAACTTAAACCTTGGAATAATTTAAAACAATTTTCCTCTTCTGTTTTAAAACCAGTTTAGAAAAGAATAATTTCCCCCCACCATATATTATTCACTAGATATGTTTTCTGTAGAAAAAAACGATAATATTCATTAGAGAAAACCTATCATAGTCTTATTGCCCAGAGTCCTGGAACTGCAGCAAACTTTTCACTTTCCAAAGTTAAAATATCAGCTGAGGAAAAGATGAGGAACTGTTCAAAGTTAAAATATCAGCTGAGGAAAAGATGAGGAACTGCAGCAAACTTTTCACTTTCCAAAGTTAAAATATCAGCTGAGGAAAAGATGAGGAACTGTTCATTGATTATTGCAATATCAAAGACATAATTCTAAAGTTTGACATTTTGTCTTGGTCTTTAAAAAGTCTAGGCACCTAATAAATGGATTTGGTAGACTTTTAAAAAGTTTTACTTGTTTTGGTGATATCTTAAAGAGTTGTTTGGCTTCTTCACTTTGTGAACTGTTTTTTTATAAATCATGGGGGGACAAGAGGAAATCACATAAAGATGAGATATTGGTGGGGGATCAAGGGAAAAACAAGAGGGTGCAAGAGACTAGCAGGCTCGCCCAGGCTGATGAGGCACCGGGAGTATTGGGGGCACCTCCCAGGAATCCTGGTGAAGCCTGGTCCAGTTTCAAAGTGTGACAGAGACCACTCTTCTTTGATAGGGACTTTGAATTAGAACTGTGAAAACAATCACATCCCAGAAATGGACAACCAATTTGCTATACTTGAGAAAGGAAATAAAAATACCGGAAATGTATTCAAAACTAAGAATACAAGTAAAGACACTTGATATCCATAGGAAAAAAAATGATATGTTTCTTTCTTGTTGGTTTCATTGAAAATCTGTTTGTATTGTAGATGCTAAGTCTTAAAATGCATTGCAACTAGAACTGATGCATTAGTGAGGGAACATGAAAATGATTAATAAAGAGGTAAAGGGTGGAAAAGGGACTGTCAGACTAAAGAGCCTATCAGGCTCAGTATAGCAACAACTTATGCTAACTTTTACAAAAATTACATATATGTGGTGGAGGAATGACTTTTTGATCTATGTGACTCTTACGTAGCATATAAAAGTCACTTCATTAATATTATTCCATGATCATACAACTTTTTAATGAACTCTGTCTATGAAGGGCACTGTGCTAGATGCTGTAAGGTATTAGTCTAATTTATGTATGTGAAAAGATTTTGAAAACTTTATAGTGCAGTATAATTCACAGGTTAATATCAATAGCAGTGATAACAGTGAGAGAGATAAAATGATACGTGGTCTATGTTCTCATTAAATTAATATTTCAGATTGGCAAAGCATTGAAAATGTATCAAGGTTTACTTGGGGTGTAGAGAAATAGGCACTCTCATGTTGACGGAAGTACAACTTTTTGTAGGACAATGTGGCTGTTCATATTATAAGAAAATGGACTTCTGAGCTTTTCCTCAAGGATATTTTCATGAATTTACGCAAGGATTTTTTAGTAAGAATGTTTATCACAGAGCTATTTATAATGCAGATAGATTAGAAATAAACATTCATAAGTGGAGAATTGGTTAAGTGAATTATAGTACATAGGATGGCATACTATAACTCAAAATCAGCTTTAGAAAAAATGACGGCAATAAAAACGTTTGATATACTAAGTGAATAAAAGCAAAATATAAAGCATATAGAGTTGAAGTCTATGTACATACATGCACACACCTAGAAAAAAAACTGGAAAGATTTTATTTTTGGAAGTATTTCCTGAGTGGTCTTATTATTGGTGACCTCATAAAGGTGGCATTTCTTTCTCATATGTTTCTCTATGTGTTCCATATTTTGTTGTGATGAACAGAGATTGTCTTTGTGAGAAAAATGTATTTGCTAAAGGCGCTAATGTTCTTCTCGGAGAAGCACTAACAGCACGTGATGTGGCCAAATTGGTAGTGTAGGCAGAAGGCCAGTAGCTCAGAGGAGGGGAGGCTCTGCCTCCCCCGCGTGAAGGAGAAAGGCTGCACAGAGGAGTCCGTCAGGAATGCTGATGGAACTTGAGAAATGGGTAAGATTCAACATCTTAGGCAGAAAAAGCATTAACAAGGATGAGGGGTGCCACACCCAAAAATATGGCTGCTGGAGCTCATAACTCATATTAGATAGATGGTCCTAGAACTGACAAACAGAGAGAGAGGCATACAACTGGAGACATTGTCTAAAAGCACAGGGCGGAGCGCACGTACTGTGTTAGTCTACTTGGGCTGCCTTAACAAAATACCACTGACTGAGGGGCTTAAACAGAGCGGGTGTTTCTCATGGTTCTGGAGGCTGAGAAATCTAAGATCTAGGTGCTGGCAGGGTTGGCTTCTTCTGGTTTGCAGGCAGCCACCTTCTCCCTGCTGTGTCCTCACACAGCCTCCCCTCCACGCACACGTGGAGAGGGAAGGAGAAAGGGCTGTAGTCTCTTCCTCCTTCTTTAAGACCACAGTCCTGTCGGGTTAGCGCCCCACCCTTATGACCTCCTTTAATCACAATTACCTCCTGAAAGGCCCCCTCTCCAAATATAGTCCCATTGAGCGCTAGGGCTTCAACCTGTGAGTTTAGGGGAGGACACAATTCAGTGCATGACTATCCCAGACTAAAGTGCTTGAGCCACTGGCCGTCCCTGAGTAAGGCAATGCCATTGTGAAAGCAATGTTCTGGGCAGGTTAATGTGGCCTCGGTGTGTAGAAAGATACTTAGGGAACGCTTACAAAGTTTTCTGCATGTAATTTCTTCCTTTGCTTTGTTTAAAAAAAAAAGTTCTTGCTTACCCTTTTCCTTTCCTTGTTCCTGCCTTTTGTTTTGGTTTTTAGGGACTGCCTCAGGCTCTTTGTGATCAGTTGTGAATGTACCATTTCAGGCTATCAGGCTATAAAGAATACTTCTGGAGAGTGGACTGGTGTCTGAAACAGAAAACAGGAAGAGAAGGTTCAGATTTCACTGGGGGGGATCGCACTATTGTCACCAATTCCAGAGAAGTGAAAAATTTCAGTGGTTGGCACTTTCACCAGAAGAATGAGGAACAGAACACACATCAAAGCGCTTCCCTCTCCTTTCTGTAATGAAACCCCCAGACAGTATTTGAATCCCATCTAATGCAGACTTTCCCTCAACTTCTTTCTCTGCTGTGGCCATTCTGGATGATTTAGCCACATCCTTTCTACCTCCTCTTTGGGCATTGCAAGAGCAACTCTCATCGGCAACTGCTGGAGGCTCATCTGTCATCAACGCACCGAGGTGGCTTCCTCGCCAGAGTAGTGGCCCTTTCCTCAGGGCCGACATCTTTCTCTGATTTATGATTGCCCAGGCCCCTCCCTCTATTGACCAGAAGCATTTGTCTTCGCCCATTCCTGTAACATCTCTTATCCTACAGAATTTCAAAATTAGTGTGTTCTCTCCAGCCAGGAACAGTACCGAATGTGTGAGTGGAAGCTGAAAGAAATGAGAAACAGGCCCCTTTGATTTGTAGACACGAGTACCTCATGCCCACAGGGAATATGCAATAGCTCCGAGATGCCCGTGTGCCCCGCCCTGAGAAGCCCTGGTCTAGGAAAATTAAACTCACACAATAGACTGGGAGAGAATGATGCACAGACTATTATTTCTTTATTATGAGCTTTTGCCATTGCAAAAATTATAAACATTGAATTTATATTATCACTTTAAAGATGAAATTTGAGTAAATTTAGAGTCATTTGAAAAACTGAGAATTAAGAATGTCATCAGAGGTCAAAAGCAGGCTAACGATTTTAGAGTCTAATTGTCCTGAAAATGCCTTATTTTCAAATTTATTTCTAAAAGAGTTTTGTAAGGTGCCTCTTTAGTGCAGTAGGTAGTGCGTCAGCCTCATCAAAGAGTTTTGTAAACTCACTGAGTTTCTCATGTAAATAGATCTTTGTAAAAACCAAGCGAAATAGCAATATATTTCATTTATATTTTGCATTTAGTGTACATTTTTATTAAATAATGTTCATTTTTCTGATTATGAATTGGAAACATGATCTCTATAGAATAGCGACATTGTGGGGGTAAAGTGTAAAGGTAAAATATAAGAATTACCACATGTGGGATCCTTTCAAGCCACACAAGTTTCTTCCAGAGACATATCTGTATATATTTCTCAGACAGCTCCCAGCCAAGACAGAAACTCAGATATCATACCCTTTGGTTTCATTAAGGCAGAAAATAAATTAATAACTTCTATGGATTGAACTGCGCCCCCCTCAAATTTTATGTTGAGGCCCTAACGCCCAATGTGACTGTATCTGGAGGCAGGGTTTCCAGGTTAAATAATGTCTTAAGGTTGGGCCCTGATCTGCTAGGGTTTGTGGCTTTATCAGAAGAGAAAAAGAGAGATTTCTCTCTCCCGCCACCATATGAGGACACAACAGAAAGTAGCTGCCTGCCAGCCAGGAAGACAGCTGTCCCCAGAATCTGAATCAGTTCCTTGACCTCCACCTTCCCCTCCCCCAGGACCTGGGAAATAACCCCCTGCTGTTTGGGACGTTCAGTGTATGTGTGGCGTTTGTTCTGGGCGCCCAAGCAACCTAAGACAGTACCTATTCTTATGGAAAGTTTAGAAGAATTACAAAAGGAAACCATATGAATCTATTGTAACTGAAGTTTTTGCTTCTTTGAGTAACATTCTGTGTTCTAATGATAAAAAACAGTGTATAGTCACTGTATTAAAATTAGAAAAAGAAAAAGCACCAAGAAGAAAATGAAAATTCTATCAAAAACTACAAATAACCATAGTTATTATAATTTTAATAGATATACTTCTGTGGTTTCTATACAGTTATGATTTTGTGTTATTGTGGTCATAGTAGATTGCAGGGTATATACAATTTTGCAATCTGCCTTATTCACCTAAAAAACTATTGTAACTTTTTATCCATATAATTTAACACTGTTTTAATGGCATCATTATCTTCTGTCAAATCAATGGATTGTTATTTATTTACCCTGTTTTCTGTTGTTTGCCCTTTAAGTTGTGTTTAAATTTTCGTTATTATAAAGCATGCTTCAGTGAACATATTCATATGTAAATCTTTATTTAATTTTCTGATTATTTCTCCCAAATAAATTCTTAAAAGGATTGTTAAGTCAAATTATATAAACATACTTGAGAATTTTGATAGTTATGCCATGTGGTTTTCTAGAAAGTTTCAGAGTTTTTGCTCCCATGAGTAGGGAATGTGAGTTACCCCTACCTGTGGTATATGCGTGGAATCTCAACAATGCTAAGCACAGTCATTGAGAAACGTGTATTTTCAGATTTGACAAGAGAAAATGTTATATCCATGACTTAATTTATATGACTTTAGTAATTTATAAAGTGATTTTGCTTTGCTTTGCTTTGTTGTTTTACTATTTATTAGTCATCTGTTATTCCCAGGTCAATCTTTTGCTATTTTTCTATTAGAATTATTTCTCATACTGATACAAGTTTTTTTTGTGTTTTTTTTTTAATCAGGTAAGGGTATTATATACAACTCGATCGGGTTTATTGTATCAAATGTCTAATTTCCCATTGTATCTATGGGTTTTTTCAGTGAACAGAAACTGATATATTTTATGTTTGTTCATTGCTTTTAATGTTCAAATAGGCCTTTAGCATCCTGAGGTCATGTACAGATTCATCTGATTTTTCTTAAAATTTCTATAGTTCTGCTTTTTCTGGTGTAATATTTGAGTGAAGCCATTTTTTTTCTTTATGTAGTTGACTTAAAATGTTCATTTAAGCTCTATTTACTGACTAAACTTTTTTTGTTCTCCCCTCTAAGAGACCCAAGCTTTATGAAATACTAAATTATTATATACAGTAACTTCCGTTTTTTAAAGATATTTAATGTACCTAATACTTTGAGTTATTACAGCTTTATAATATATTTTAATATCTGATAAAAGTTTCCTATTGCTGTACTATGTTTGTAGATTTTACTTGAATACTCTCGACTCTTTATTCTTATGAATGAATTTGGAAATTATATTTCAACACCCTGTAATCATTCTACAGGGGTTTGACTGTATTAGGCTATTAATTGATTTCATAAGAATTGATACCTTTTACAATATTCAGTCTTTGCATCTAGATTGAATTCTTTTATATACATATGCTTTATTCTTGACCCTCAGTAAAATTTTAAAATTTTATAAGGATCTCACATTTTTAAATAATTGTTATTCCTAGCTGGTTTGGCTGCTGGTTTGGGTTTTTCCCCACTGTATTTTCTAAGTGTCTGTATTTGGTGAACAAAAAAGGGAAAAAACTATTGATGTTTTATAATTTATTTTGTGCTTGGTCACTTTATTAAACATTCTTCTTTTTGTAATTAATTTCTCATTTTATTCACAAAAATTGGCTAAGAATGAAATCATATTAAATTCATTAATCATGATGATGATTTAGCCTATTCTTTAGAAGAACTGTTTCTCTTTTTCTGATTTTATGTTTTATTGCACTGGTTATAAATCCTAAAAATAAACGTTCTTAATAAAGGGGAGAAAAAGAAGAAATATCATTTTTGTCCACATGAATACCTGGAAAGTTAGAGTTATTTATTTTAATTTTTCCTTGCCCACACCCTTTATTAGTGATGTTTTACATTTTTACTTTATTCTTTTCTCTATGAAGATTTATTTTAAAATTTTTAATTTGCTTATTTTTCTGACCATTTTTGTAGCAGTTGAATCATGTTCTAGTAGCCTTATTGCTTAATATTAGTCATGTTATATTACAATTTTCTCATAGTGAAGGAATTTCATTCGATTCTTACTCATCTGAAATGTATGTGAATAATATGTTTCTGACTTTTTGTATTCATGAGGATATCTTTTTGTTTCCCATAACCAAAGTAATAATTTACCTAGATACTGAATTCTTATGTTAAAAAGTCTTCTCCCCTAAAAACTTCATAGATCCTGCTTCATTTTCTTAGGTATTTATTGTTGCATAAAACTGGTCTAAACATAACTTTATTTTCCCCCATGTCTGAAATTCATACTTTTCACCCAGCTATATTTAAATGTTAGTCATTTTTTTTTCATTAAATTTGACTTATCCTGCATTAACTTATTTGATCTGAAGTCATTGGCCTATTTGGAACAGGAAAGTTTTCTTCTATTTTTTGATTGTCAGTTAAGTTTAATTTATTCTGGATTCTTCTCCAGAAACACCAAATTGTATAGGTTTAATATCTGATGTCTTGACATTCCAGATGTTTAACTTCCTCTCATAAATTGTATATCTTATCCTTTCTCCATATCCTCTGAGATTTTTCTCAACCTAGTCAATTAGTCCTTCCGATACTGATTTGATCTTCTACCATTTTGAGCCTACTTTTTTTCTGCTTCTAAGACAGATTTTAATTCTCCTATTGAGTTCTTCATTTCCTTACCTTCTCTCCCCATTCAGATCTCTGTTCATCCCAATTCGAAATCCAGTTCCTTCCCTTACTAGGTGTGTGACCTTGGTTAGGATATTTAACCTCTCTGTTCTCCATATTTCTATCAACAAAAAGAGGAAATAATTATTTCCCCCAAAATGAGATCAACTTGTCCTTGAAAACTTTTAGAAAAGTTTCTAGCTCATAGAAGCTGCCAATAAATGTTGTTGTTGCCATCATTGTCACCCTCCCCCTCCCATCTGCCTGCATCTCAGCAATACCCCTTTTCTGTCATCTAATTATCTGTGTGTGTGTGTGTGTGTGTGTGTGTGTGTGTGTGTGTGTTTATGGAAGTCATATTTATTAAGTTTTGGAGAAACAAAATACAGAAATTCTCTAAAACGTACTCCTGCTTTAAATCTTTCTCTAAATCTTTACCTTGAGTATAATTATACTCCCTTTTATGTTGTAGAATATTTTCATAAGCCTCATATTGTTGCTGTTATTAATTTTTCTATTTATACCTCTTTGCACAGGGTGAAGTCTCTTGACTGTAGACAGGATAGCTCAGTTCTTTCTTTTTTTAAAGGTTTTATTTATTTATTTTTAGAGAGATGGGAAGGGAGGGAGAAAGACAGGGAAGAGAAACATCCATTGGTTGCCTCTTGCACGCTCCCAGTCAGGGACCTGGCCTGCAGCCCGGTGACCCTTTGTTCCACAGGTCGGTGCTCAATCCACTGAACCACACCAGTCAGGGACGGATCGGTTCTCTTTAGTTCCCCTAACTTTTACCTTGGGGGTCATCAGGACTCTCCCTGCCAAGTGGGAAGGCTGGTTCATATGCACAGTATTTAGTCAAGTTGCTGCTGACTGGCTGTTATTTAGCAGGAGACGTAGGGCTGCCCTTAGCACCACCGTCCCACTCTCTTCTGTGACTGTCCCACTCTACGAAGGGGAACATATTCTCGGATAATTTCAATTATCGTTCCGTCCGTTCATCCCTTGCTCGAAAGAGCAGGTGAAAACTGTACTCTGTGAATCGCATTTTCTCATCACTCTCTTGTCTTGCTTCACATTGCTGATTCAGTTTCCAGATGTGAGGTGTCATCATGTGCCCAGTTCTGCCTCCTGCCAGGCTTCATTGTTGTGAACCGTGGTCACTGGCTAGATCTAAGAAAGAAGTACTGTTGGCGATTTCAGGCCAATGTGGACCTGCCTTCTGCATTTTAGGGCAACAGGTGTTTGGTCTACATAATAGGTGGGAGTCATACAGGCAGGTGTGTAAAAACCTCTCGCTTTCTAGCTGCTTGCTTTCATTATTTTGTCTTAAAGCCTTATGCACAGTTGAGTGGAACTTCCCATAGGGATCTGGGAGCATGTTGACTAATCGATATAGTGCCTTTGACACTTTGCATCTGCACATGTGTTTTTATGAATATTTTAAGAAAACCTGAGAGAAGTTGAATAAAGCCCCTTCAGATAGCTTTTAAATTTATGAAGTTAAAAAAACACTTTCAAATTATAGAGTATAGAGTCGGAGATGCCTTTTAGACTAAAACTGATTTTACAGTTGAAGGGACTCTTTCATAGGCAAGTTGCCTAACTTGTCTGAGGTCTGACGGAGGCCAGAACCCAGGTCAGTGTTTTTGTCATCTAGTTCCTTACTTGCTGGAAAAAAAAAAAATTAAAGCTATTCTGTCTAGTCTAGATTCTCAAATTGGTGTTTTTCACACTTATGCATTTCTTAAGCAGCAAGAAGTCTTTTTCCACATGGAAAAATAGAGAAATAACTGAACAGCACCAATGTTCCCCATTGTTCAAGGACTTAAATGGATATTTTATGTCTTTCTTCCCATCTCCTTCTATACCTCTTTCTACCAATTTATAAGTACAATGAATATTGGAATTGGGATACTGTTTCTCTTAAGAGAGTTCACTCTTTAATACTTAATTATGTTGTGGCAGTCCACCTTCCAAAGTCTGTCCCTTGGTGTTTCAGCTACTGGATGCCTGCTCCTCTCGTCTGAAAATGGCTCGCCCAGCCAGGACCCTGTATACCTCAGAGGGAGAGCCGATTTGGTCGTGGGACGACATAGAGCGAGACATGGTCATCTGTGTGTCCCCGGGACATGGCTTCATAACCCCAAAAGGTATGGTGACAGTTTCTTGTCCACCAGATTTCTGAAGAATTAAAGCATTCATTCGTTTCTTCAAAGAACTTAACACTCACCTACACTGTCCTATTCCGTGTTACGAAAGTTACCTTCATGTGTTCTTGTGCTGGAACCTCACTGTTGACACTGTTGGCTCTCTCGGCTCCAGAGTTCTGCCAGTCTCGCGCCTTATCCAAGGGGCTTCCTTGCAGAAATGCTGAGGGCCTGACTTGAAGGCATTTCCTTAGCATGAAACCAGAAGAAAGTGAGGCTCCACTGACTTCCTACTTTCGAGTTATTAAAGCTCAGTGTTTTATTAATAGCAACTACTAAGTTTGCAGATTTCCTTTCTTTAGTAATAAATATATGCTCGTTTTATCATCTTGTCTGCTCTTTGATATTTTTCTTTGATAAATGATAGCAGTGGAAAAAGAACATGTGTTAGTTTTTAAACCAGCTATTGTCCTTTATCCTATTTATCCTGGGGAATTTAAAACCCTCTGGTAGGTAGGCATATTCCAGCAAAGACATAATTTTTAGGACGCTCTGAAGAACACTGGTTTTACTTTAAAGGAAATTAAAAGATTAAGAAATGAATTACCTGGAATTTCTAAAATAATAAAATTAGATTATTTCTTTTACAAAAGTCACCATAAATTATGGCTATGTTATATTTAAGGTACATAAACCAAAAACTTTTCAAAATGTTGCAATCATATTTTTACAGTTAGTCTAGAAGGGACAAGAGCATAGAAATGAAGACTAAAAAGTCAGAAAACAGGAATATATTGGGACGCCTAGTGCTGTTTTGGGGAATATGCTGCAACTATTCCCCCAGCACCTTCTATACAAAGGAAGGGGCTCCATCCCTGTATTCTTTATATTCTCCTGTCCTCTTCACGCACCGTTATCCAGAACCCCAGCTTCCGGTGACCCTCACTATGTTGTTCCTTAGAAGAATAAACCAGCAGTGGGGTTCTTAGCAT
>PVJD01006862.1:0-92097 GCA_004026545.1 Mormoops blainvillei
GGCCAGTCACCTGGCATTTCCCAGGTGCGTCTGACCCACTCAGGCCGAGAACTCGTGTGGGGCTGACCTTGTTATGTTGCTTAAGAATATCTTTCCAGCCCTGGCTGTTGTGGCTCAGTGGACTGAGTTCCGGCCTGGGAGCCAAAGGGCCACTGGTCTGATTCCCGGTCAGGGCACGTGCCTGGGTTGCGGTCCCCAGTAGGGGGCGCACGAGAGGCAACCACACATGGATGTTTCTCCCCCCCTCTTTCTCCCTCCCTTCCTCTCTGTCTAAAAATAAATAAATAAAATCCTAAAAAAAAAAAAAAAGACTATCTTTTCAGTTTGATTATCCTGGAGGTTAAAAAAAAGAATTATGTTAGATATTTGTGATTTTTAAAAAATCCTTACCCAAGGAATTTTTAAAAAGATATTTATTTATTTTTGGAGAGTGGGCGAGGGAAGGAGAAAGAGAAGGTGAGAAACATCTGTCAGTTGCCTCTGGAACACGCCCCGCCCAGCGGGGACTGAACCGGCAACGCAGGCGCGTGCCCTGACCTGGAATGCAACCAGCGACCCCTTGCCTCACACAACGATGCCCAGCCACTGGGCCACTGGGCCAGCGCCACATGTGTGATGTTTAAATCACCCTTCAGGTTAATCTTCTAGTCACTTGTAAACACTCAGTCCCCATCCTGCACATTCTTCCGTTTGATTTCAAGCCTGTCACTCTGCCTGGTTGCCCTGAGGGTGGGAACACGGGAAGGTGGCTGCTCCCTGGGCTCCTGAGGAGCCGCCACAGGGTCACCTCCCAGGGGTGTGGGAGGGGCTGTGCTGTCCCACTGACCCCACGGTGTTGCTGGCACAAGATTGGACCATACGCTGTTGTCTCCACGGGCCAGGTCTCACTATTGTTCCTGCGTATCGCTCTACAGTTTGAAAGTCCACTTTTTTAGCTTCGGGAGAAACTCTGCCCACGTATCAACTAGAATCACACTAACTGGTCACTTAAGTTTGGGGGACACCGCTGCCATTATAACATTTAATACTGATATCCACGAAGGGCCTGTTTTTTCAAATCTTACCCTTTTTAAAGTGCTTGGTGGTTTCTCTAATCTCACACTTTGTCCAAGAATCTGGAGCCCTGATTGTCCTCTTCCAGTCATCTCCCTGCACCCCTGTCCCACCCCCTCCCCGGGAACCTACTGTGAACCTGCCTGTGCAGGCCAGGGGTCAAGGGTCAAGGATGATGCCCCCACCCCCACCCCGCCTTCTTTCAGGAGACAACAGAATAAAGATAAAAGAGACAGAGGAATCTATGGGGGCTGGTGCTAGGGGCAATGGAAGCCAGGTGGTAGGGGCCCCCACGGGCGGGCACAGGGGTCCGTGGTGCGGGGTGGCGGTTGCTGGTACGGGCAGGAGGGGGCTGGGCGGCAAGTGTCTTGGGAGGAAGGGAGATGGGGCCACTGCAGCGCAGACACATGCGGCTCCCGGTGGCTGCGGCTGCCGCCACAAGGCAGAGGAGAGGCGGCAGGGCATGGGCTTCTCGGCCTTGGACAGCGGCTCCCAGGGGAAGCAGGGGGCGCTGTGCTAGCCCCAAGGTCCAGGTCCGGGACGCAGTGGGGAGATCAGGACCCCGGGCCCTGGGAAGCACGCTGGGGCCCTTTCCTGAGTGACAGCAGCCCTGGCCAGGTGGGCAGAGGGGCAGAGAGTGCGTGCCTGTGAGGGATAGGGGACGTCAGGGTGGGGCCAGGAAGGGCTCTGGTCCCACCTCAAAACCAAGAACTTAGTGCCATCTTGCAAAATAACACGTTATAAAAGCTGTTCATATGATGACATGCAGATGCCAGAAACTGTTCAACTGTTTCGTGACCATTTTTACCTGTTCCTGGAGACCCATCCCCACGTCTCAATGTACCGTGAATGCAAACGTGCCTGCGTCTTAACTGGAGCGCTTCCTAGCCCACGAGGTTTTAAACAACAGCCTCGAACCAAGCAGAAACGTCCCACGGGTAACTCAAGGACGCAGCTCAAATACTCAAGACGCACAGAGAGCAGAAAGGCACCCTGCAGACACCATAATTAAAAAACGAACTGCACTGTTTCAGCCTTCCCCTCCCGCCTAAATCTTCCCCAGGGTGAGCCGCAGCCGGTGCGGGGCTGTGTCTTTCTTACTTTTTTATTTTCCTAGAGAGGAGAAGGGAGGGAAAAACGGAGGGTAGGAAACGTCGGTTGGCTGCCTCTTGCACGCCCCCAACCAGGGACCTGGTCTGCAACCCGGGCACGTGCCCTGACTGGGAACCGAACTGGTGACCTTTCAGTTCACAGGCCAGTGTTCAGTCCACTGAGCCACACCAGCCAGGGCTGTCTTTCTTACTTTTTTATTGAAAAAGACTGCTCACGAATAGCTGGTTGGGCTGGGTGTCTCGCCACCTCCCTGTACGAGGCCCGTAGATGGCCCCTCTCACATTCTGGACAAGGAACCCTAACACTGTCAAGTTCTAAGTGGCAGGCTCTCAGGGTTTAAGGTCATCTCTGATGACTGGTCAAGGGGAGACTGTGAGACCAGGCAGCCAGTGAGATGGAAGAGCTCTGGGGAATTAAAAGTAACAGAATTAAAGAATTAAAGGAGAAAAGAAGACCTTCTGCGTTCGGGCCTCTGCTGTGATGGCGGGAGCTGCTGCAGCCGCCTTGGAGCTACGAGGAAGAAAGTGCGCCCAGAGGAGCCACTGCCTCTGCACTGGGGCTGCAGGTGGACGGGTGCCCATTTTCGGTCGGCACGCCGTATCACGTTGCCATGCACACTGTGCGTTGGGGGCGTTCTCAAGACGCCTTGATTTTTTATAGGTGCCTCCATCAGCCAGAACAGGGAAAGTAGCGTGAGCCCCTTTCGCGAGGCTGCCCTTTGCCATGTGGCCAGGAGAGCGTGGGCTGAGCACAGCGCTCCCTCTCTCCCCAAGGCCCACTCCAGCCCAGCCGCCATCACCGCGGAGGAGGCTATGTGACCGGGAGGCAACCCATGTAGTCCCTGCCAGTCCCCATCTCAGAACCAAGATGCACAGCCTCCTCGAGGGGAGAGCAGTTGCCGTGACGCTTGTCGGGCGGCGAGGGTAGCAGTGTGGCCACACCGGCCGCACTGCCAATGTGGGTGCCGGCACTGGCGCCGGCGCCAAGGAGCCTGACCAGACCAAACGTCCCCAAACTGGGCCCGGTCACACCTTCCAAAGGAACAGCCACGTGGGGCTCACACCTGTACCGTCATGTGTGCACTGAGGTTGACATGCAATGCCACTCACTATAACACTATTGTCACGGGTTGGAAGAGCCTGACCTGTTCCTGGATGTGAGACAAATGACAGCTGGCTCTGTGGTAGGACACAGTTACAAGGACAAGGTCACAAGCTATACAGTCGTGAGACTGGGACAGATGTACTTCGTGCTGACAGGACAGACTCCTGGTCCTCGTCCACCCTGCGTCCCCAGCAGCTTCCCCCACCTGCCCTTTGCCCGACCTCTTGGCCTCACGCAGCCCCCCCGGGGGCCCTCAGATGGGTTTCCCTGCCAACCTCAGGACCACAGGGAGGTGGGACAAGGACATGCTGGGTCTGGACTGCTTCGGCCTCATGCATCTAGCCAAACTGTGCTGTCTTTCCCCAAGAGGCGTGGTGTCCATCACAGTGGGCCCCAGCTGAGCAGACGGGTCACTGGGCATCAGCTGGACGCTGTGCCAGAGACCCGCAGCCCCTGGGTCTGCACCGCAGAATGGAGGGTGCGCTGTGCTCAGCTGCTGCGTCTGAGGAAGGGCACAGAGGGGCCCGCAGGTGATGGCACCAGACAGCGGGAGCTTGAACCCGCCAGTCAGCCTGGGTGCAGCCGCCACCATCCTCACTGGCATCCATGACCCATGGCAGTGGTCCCAGACACAGGCTGTCACTCACCTGGAGCTGAATCATCCTGGGAGGTAAGACCGGAAGGGCTGGATCCCAGGTCCAGTAACTTCCAGGTGTCCTGGAGGGAGCTACTGGCAAGTGACGAGGACCTCTGGGTGTGGTGGCTACTGTCCTGGTGGGATCCGTGAGCCTGCTGTGGCTTCGGGGAACAGTTTTCTTTCTGACGAGTTGACTTGCAAGTCACTGTAGAGATTTTGTGTTGCTTCTATAAAAGTTAGAAAAGACAGAATTATCCTTGAAAGTCACCCTCTCTACAGCCCAGAGGGAACCAGAGGGCTCCCTGTGCCCCTTCGGGTAGGTGACAAGACGATGAGGCCTCAAGGACTGGGACAGAGGGACCATGGGAGGCAGACTGCGCCCTGGTCCCTCTGAGCACGCAGGGTGGGGACGGCCGAGCCAACGCACCAGGACGGGGCTGTGGCCTGGAGCGACGGCACGTGTCCGCGGCCCCAGTCTAGGGCTGTGCGAACCAGCAGGGCCACTGTGGGGCCCGAGAGTGGGCAGGGTCCTGGCGTCCGGCCGTGCTCCAGGGGCGTCCGGCTGGTCGATGCTCCGGCTCTCCACAGCACGCCACCACCCCAAGTGCAGTGCCCAGTGGCTGAGAAGACGGTCACTTGGGGCCACGGTCCTCTTCAGTGACACTCAGCGCTGCGTCCCCCACACTGCGTCCCCAATGCTGAGACCCAGATGCTGCGTGGACACCCAGGGCTGCGGGGCCTACGTACCCGCCCCAGCCCCGCCGTGCCCGCCACGGCGCCTCGTGGAGCGTCACTTCTGCAGCCACGGGAGCTGCATGCAGCTGGGTCTCTCTAGGACATTTCCTCTTGGCGTTCTTAGAGTCCCGCCACGGAAATTCATGCAAAAGGAATCCAGTGTCTGTGTGGGTCATCGGCGAAGCATGTCATTGAGCTTCCCCTCAAAATCAGGAGGAAACACTCCCAAGGTTGCTGGTATGAGGGACTCACTCTGCTTGGTCACAAGCCCAAAGGGAGGGACACGCTTAGATCCACCATCCAGGACAAACCGAGCCCTGCCCCCGCCACCAGCCACACTTCTCCGGCTGTCCTCATGGCGCCCGCAGCCCGGCTCCACCCCGCCTCGCTCCCTGAGCTTGGGACTCAGGGCCGCCCCCGGTCTGTCTCTCTGATTTTAATTCACCCTGAATAAGCCGGAAAGACAGTCACACACTGGGAGATGACGTCCACAGAACGTCCAGCAGAGACGGGCTAGCTCCAAAAAGCTCATTACGCATTTAAAGCAGGACAGAGGACGGCGCAGAAAATGACTGCCCAGCCCGCCCAACGGCGTGGCAGCGCCAGCCCCACAGACGACAGAGCAGCTGACCTCTCCTAACCGTCCACACTGGGGGAGGCAGCAGGGGAGGGCTGGCTCTGGGCTGCAGTAGACACATGCGCATGCACGCTCATGCACACACATGCACACGCAGTCACGCCCGCACACATACATGCACCATCACATGTTCACATTTGCACGTACAAGTGCGGGATGTGACGCGGCCAGACCAGCTGCTTGGCTGGGCGTGGCTTACAAGGGGCGACGGCGAGGACTGAATGTGGGCTACGCGTCAAATTCCAGGGCTGCGTCAGTGAGCAACGCGCTTCCCGGTTTCGAGAATTCCCTGTCACTACATGTCAGGGTGGCCCCTGTTTTCAGGAAGAAAGCCCCTTGACGCCTGTAACTTACTCTCACTGGCCCAGGAATAAGCTGTCTGTCTGTCCGTCTGTCTGTCATCTCTATCTGAAATGTGAGGAAGGCCCGGAGGGGAGAAGACGGCAAAGTAAATACAGTCGTGAGGTAGCACCTGCTGAACCCAGGCGACGGGCGTGTGTGCTGTTCCCTCCTTTTATTAAGATTGTATTTATTTTTAGAGAGGGGGCAAGGGAGGGAGAAAGGGAGTGAGAGAAATATCGATGTGAGAGAGAAGCATGGATTGGCTGGCTCTCACATGCGCCCCAGCGTAGGACCGAACGGGCAACCCAGGCCTGTGCCCTGACCGGGAATCGAACCGGGGACCTTTCGCTTGGCACGCCGCCTGCCACACTGAGCCACACCGGGTGGGGCTAAGCGATTCTCATAACTTCATGTAAAACTAAAATTACTTGAACAATTAAAAATTAATTAAGAAACACAAGCGAGGGCACAGATTTTTAGCACACGATAAATATGTCAATTCAAAATCAGTGGCAGTAAAGCAGACAACTGGAGGAACAGGCAACTATCTACCTAAACCCAGGATGGAGAATAAACCATCAGGGCGCCCGACAGGGCTCATCAGATTCTTCAAGTTATCTGGGGACTAAAAAACTGAAAAATTAAAAGGCAAATGACAAGCCTGAGAAACACGTTTAACATAAAAGTGGCAACTTAATACATACAGAACTTTTACAAATTAACGAGGACAAACACACCAGTGGGAAAATGTTCAAAGGACATATACAAATAACCCACAAAAGGAAACACAAACACCAGTGAATAGATTAAAAAGTTTAAGACCACTGAAGAGGCATTTTTAAAAGATGCCACTTTCAACCTATTCATATTGGTAAAGATAAAAAAGTAAAGCCCCAATGGATAAAGCTACAGATTATGAAATAATCTGTAATTTCAAAAAACAGCAGGAAACAGAAGGAAATGTTACTGGTAACTGCACTTCGGTGCTGAAAATCAGAGGCTTTTAAGATTGTAGTCATTTGACCTTTCTGTGATGAAAACGTTAACACGAGAAATCACTAACAGTTGCTGAGAATACCTCTCTGAGGGGACAGTTACCTGAGTTGGGAGGTGGGGTTGCAGCTGCTTCAAAGGTGGACCCGGCTCCGGCTCCGGGGGCGGCTCAGGCGCCTCCCCCGGCTTCTGGGCCTCAGGGCTGGGGTGGGGCTGGCGCGGCATCCCTGGAAACAAGGTGAGGGAAAGGTGGGTTCCGTGTGGGCCCCACTTCTGGGCTTCTCTCTGCTGAAGAGAAACGTGTGTCCCTCTTCAGAACCCAAGTCCCCTCTCTCCCACAGTACACGTGTGGGTGTGCAATTGTGAGCCGTGTGCACACAACACACAAGCCCCTTCCCGCAGCTGCACGTCCCTTGCACGGCTCCTTGGAGTGGCAGGAAGGAGCACCTTCGCGGTGAGGCCTGCAGGTCCTCCCCCCGCCCCCGCGGCAGAGGCGAACGGGAAGCAAGGCTCCAGCACACGGTCAGCTCCCCATCACCCAGGGCCCGAGGCCCACAGCCGGCACGCACGCCTGCCTGTCCGGGATGTAGATCCGGAGACCGGGACCTGAGCCTGGGCCTGGTCAGCAGGGCTAGCGCCAGGACCAGGGCGGGGCGGCCCTGCCCAGAGGCAGATCGGCAGGGACAAGCCTGGCAGGTGCGGGGGAGCCCTGGGGTCTGCTCTGCCTGGCAGCTGCTGCGGGCAGAATGGGCACAGAAGCACCTGGAAACAGTGCAGACAGTGCGTGTGGGGCTTGGCTTTGGCTGGACGTTCTTCTCTTTTTAATGCTGTTAAATGACGATAAGATGCTTGGTCACGGTTGTCCTCAATGGCTGTAGACACACAGCTCACGAAACAGGTAAGTCATCTTTGCAAAAAAATACAGACAGACCAGTCTCGCCCGGAGCCCTTGCACCTGTCTGTGAGCCTGAAACTGAAGACTCCCCTGCAGAGCGCAGCCCCCAGCAGCAGGGCCGAGGGACCACTGCAGGCCACGCACAGGCTACACGTTCCTGCAGGCCCACCGCTCCCTCCTCCCCAAACGGACTCCCCACGTGCGTGGTCTCTCCCTGACACACGCAGAGCCACACACTCCCTCTCGGGTGTGTTGCCCGTTGACTCGAACACAGTTGTGTGCCAGCTGCGTCCTGGTCAGAATGACCCGTCCAGGCTGGAGGGTGCAGAGCCGTCAGCAGGTCAGGCTGGCGCACATAGGCCGTCCCCCCACTCCCGCCAGGATGAACAGACACAGAAAAGGAGAGTCAGCGGGAGCAGCAGCCCATTTCACTGTTCAAGGGAAGTGTCCCCTTGCGGGGGGTGCTGGAACTCACGGGCCCCTAACATCACGAGTCTGAGAAGTGTATGCAGACAGCCGCCCAGCTCCTCGTGGCCAAGCAGCATCTAGGTCTGGACCCCACAGCCCCAGGAAGGACACAGGTGACACTGAGCGATGCGTCCCCCACACTGCGTCCCCAACGCTGAGACCCAGATGCTGCGTGGACACCCAGGGCTGTGGGGCCTACGTACCCGCCCCAGCCCCGCCGTGCCCGCCACGGCGCCTCGTGGAGCGTCACTTCTGCAGGCCACGGGTCCCCCCCGGTCCTTTGTTCCTGGCACATCTCTTCATATCTGTGAGGGTCTTTTAAACAGATTTCTAGGATGAGGACTGCTGATCTGAAGGGTATGAACAGTTAAAACTCAGACAGATGCAGCCGAGCTGCCGGGCAAACACTTCCGCGATGGGGGTCCGGGCGGGCCTGAGTCCTGGGCACGAGGCGGATGCCGGGCAGGCCCAACCTGCCCTCCTCCGGGCACCCCCTGAGAGTGGGCTTCTTCTGGGACTCGTGTCCCCCGCCTGAGGTCCCACTGCAGGTCCCCGTTTTAGGCTCGACCCTTTTTTTCTGAGGAAAATGTTGAGGACACCTCCCCGGGCTGTCACCTGCCTTTATCTTCGTGTGCACCTTGGAGTGGCATCGCCTCAGGTAAGCAAGCTCTGCGGTGCCTCACTAAGGGGCCCCCCAGCTGGGGTCTCTTTGTCTTGTCAAAGCCTCACGGACTTAAGGTTTCTTTGTCTAAAAGTGTAAAAGCTGCCTGCTTCGGTCATTTCTTCAGGTCTCATTTCTGTGAGGCCTCCTTATGTACAAATTAAATTCTTTTTTTCTTCCTTTGACGTGTCTTCAGTCAATTTAATTCTTGCACCAGCCCAAAGCACCTTGAAGGGTGGGGTGCTTCCCAGCAGGGGGTGGCCTCTGGGACGCCGTGGGGGCCACTGCCCTCGCTCCCCTCTAGGACCCCTGCCCACCGGCCTCCTGGACCTCAGTCTCCAGGGTCCGGTGTGAGCAGAAGTGCTGAGAGTCCCTCCTCCCCCTCGAGGCCGGAGGGAGAAAGGATCTGAGAGACTGGGGCCGCGGGACAGCGGCGCTGGTGGACTTGGTGACAGTCTGTGTTGATAGTCCTTCCCTGGAGATGCTGCCTCTTTGTCTCCGTGGTCACATGGTCCTGACAGCGGGGCTTTGTGACAGGGGAGCAGCTTTTCTAGTCCCCACCATCTGGAAGCTGCACTTCTCGGGGCACCTGGTCACCAGCGGGGCAGGCCCCGGGTTCCAAGCGCCTCCGCCTCAGGGAGCACGAGTGGCCCCAATAGCCCCGCGCCAGGGAGGCCCGCTGGGGCCGCGGATTAGCGGGCTTCTGGTTGGAGGCGCCTCACATTTTGGGGGGGAACAGAGGCACCGTGTGCACCCACTGTCCCAGGGACGAGGACTTTTACTTCCCAGACCGTTCCAGGGGCTGCGGGGGCTGCGCGGGGGCTGCTCTCCTCGGGCGCCCGGTGTGGAGCTGCAAAAGGCTCATTGGTTTGAGTCACTATTAAGATAAACCCGTAAATGGGAAAACCACCTAAACTGAAAAAAACCCTTTTTTAGAGAGGTCCCAACCTAGAAAATTGTGTTTGTTTTGTGAACTTTGCTTGGTAACCGCCCTTTAGGGACCCCAGACTCTAGCCGGAGGACAAAAATGTGGGTTTAAAGCCCTGAGAGGCGCCTAGAGCCTAGTGCCTCCGGGTTCCCGCCAGGCCCTGTGCCCTGCGGGGACGGCCCTTCCTGAAGACCTCGTGCCGCCACTGGGGTACAAACCGAGAACGGCTTCAATCCGGGGAGGGAGGGCCCCTCAAAAGCCTGTCAGTGTGTCACCTCCTGAGATTAAGGGATTGAAAAACTGATAATGAAATCCAGCGGGAGGCAGGACTGCACCCCTGACCAGGGCTGTAGCTCAGAGCCTGGTAGGAATTCTCTTTGGCGTCCCCCCTTACGCGGGACCTAAGTGGAGAACACGGGGTTAATGAACACAGCATGCGGAGGACCCTGTGGGGACACCCACGGGCTGGTCCCAGTGAGGTGGGAAGTGTAAAATAGTGATGAAATGAGGTGAATGGGTTAAAACAAAGGCTATAATCAGCACTGCCCAAGATGAGGTGGGACAAGGGGGTCCGACGGTCTCCCCAACATACAGGGCCCCAAACAAGTCCACTCTATATACAACTCTGTTTGGGAAAATTTTAAAGGCCGGGAACGCAATCTAGCAGAAGGGCCCACGGTGGTCAGTAAGGGGGCCGCACTGTCCCAGGCCCTACAGCAGGTGTGGCCGCCTCGTGCCCTGAGGCGGAGATACAGCCTGGGTCCCCTGCGCAAGGAACTCGTGTCCCCAGGACGGGCACAAATCCTGTCAACGACAGAGTCTCCTTTCCCTCTCCATTCAGAAGATCCTCCCGCATTCAGAGAGGGGCTGGGAAGAGTGTTCACAGCCCCTCCCGGGGCCCCTCCTGCCCGGGGCGCTGAGGCCCTCTGCTGCTGGGGCCGCCCTCCTCCCAGAGCGCCTCTGAGGCTGCCATGCCCTCAGACAGGACAGCACCCACGGCCTTGGCACACCGTGTGCCAGCCGTGTGCGAGGACAGAGGGACCTCGGGGACACGCAGTGGCGCGGTGGGTAGCTCAGCCCCTGGGTGTTGGGCTACAATCCAGTTCTTTGGGGAACAGAGAGCAACTGTCTTTGTCTTGCAAATCTTTGCAAAATCAGACTTGAAACTCTAGAAACAATTCAAAGTCTTGCCTGGTACCTACGTTCCACACCAAAGGAAAAAAAGCCGGCAGGGGGGCAATACTTGGAAATTGGGCAAATCAGAAATCTTAAAAATCTTATCTACAAATATTAGTAAAAAGAGAGATTTAGCCCTCTGAGCAGGCAAGCTTAACTCATCCCAACAGCCCTTTTATGGACCGGCGGGCTCTGTGCCGCTGCCCCCAGCTCACAGCCGCCCTTCAGAAGGGAGCCCAGCGAGCCCTGCGCCCGCGCCTGTGGGGGCCGCAGACACGTCTGCTCCCTGGAGGGTGTTACCAAAATTAACTCTCAGGCGAGCTCTGTTTGACTGGCTTAAATAAGCACTTCTATAAAAATTCTCAAAAAATCTAGACATTAACCCAATTTTCTTTCAAGTTAGCAGGATATAAAATAATCTCTGGTAAATAAGTTTGTTGGTTTAATTAAAATAAGCATGACTGCAGAGTTATCAGAATTAGATATAATGCAAACGTGCAACTTTTATTCCACCTCAGTTATTAATCATGTAACTTCATGTTATCGCTGTCATAACAGGTGTCATCAAGAAAGAGAGGCTGGCCCTGGCCTATGCAGCTAGGTGGGCTGGGCTTTGTCCTACACACTGAAAGGCTGTCGGTTCGGTTCCCGGTCAGGGCACACGCCTGGCCTGCTGGTTCAGCCCCTGGTCAGGGAGTGTACAAAAGGCTACTGATTGGTGTTTCTCTTCCTCCCTTCCCTTCTCTCCAAAATTAAATAAATAAAATGAAACGAAGGAAGGAAGGAAGGAAGGAAGGAAGGAAGGAAGGAAGGAAGGAAGGAAGGAAGGAAGGAAGGAAGGAAGGAATATAGCCTGGGATAATAGCTGACTTTGTCTAACATCTCATAAGGCAGGGCTCCCCCACCGCCGGGCCACAAACCAGCGCCGCACACGGCCTGTTAGGAGCCGGGCTGCCCGGCAGAAGGGAAGCTTTGCCCTAACCTGCGGAGCCCCACCGCCTGCCCCCGCGCCCCAAACCCCCCGCCTGGCCCGAGGGAAAACTGTCTTCTGTGAAACCAGTCCCTGGTGCCTGAAAGGTTGGGGGCCGCTGTCATAAGGCTTTTGTGAGTAATCTAAGTATGACTATGAAAAACAAATTAAATAGATATAAATGAGAGTGTTGAGCTCTTTTGCAATGATTATTTTGCAATATTGTTTACTTAAATAATTTCCTGAGTCTCTTGGGTAGCACACACCCTAGAGTCTCCCTAAGTTAAGCGATGGGCGCATATCAAGCGTCTAGGGCATTTTCAAGTGAGATGCGGCAGCTAAACACTCCTTGCTGGAGACAGGTCCGCCCGCCTCTGGCTTCCTCGCTATCAAGAAGCTGAAGATGCCTGGGTCCTATTAGTAAAAAGCCGTTAAGCCACGCTGAAGAGTTTTCTTGTCTTTTTTTAATGAAAAAGTGTGTTTCCAGAAATCCTAAAGGCATGGGTAAGCCTGTTGGCCTCACAGAAAGCCGGGGAGGCAGGTCACAGTCGCCTGCTTCCGAGTGCTCACTAGAAATTAAGGTTTTTAAGGGCTAAAAGTTCTAATTAATAGGTGTAATTAAAGCTATGGAAATAGCAAGGGAAATAGCTCCATATGCAAGGAAGGTAAAACGTATGTTTCCGTAAAAAAAGGTCTGAGGCATGGAAATGCATTTGTTGGGGGAAGGAAGTTTGTCCTAAAGCCCGTTAGGGCCAAAGAGGAAAGAACAAAGTGTGACCGTGGAGAAGAAATGCACATGCGCTCACAGAAAGGGCCTTTGGAAAGGAATTGTAGGGGGGCTCAAGCTGAGATTAAAATAAATTTATTTTAAAAGGAGTTTTAATATCAAAAGTTCACTGTTCAAAATTAAAACTGGTTTTCTGTTAAAAAGACAAAGTTTTCTTGAACTTCTGATTTGCTTTGGGTAATAGACTGTGAAGGTTTCTTTCCTTTTAAGTAATCTGCTTGGAAAGCAGGATTTTGTGCTTTATCAGGCCTTCGACAGATTTTGCTCATGGCCGACCTTCTGTGTCTGCCTGTGAGGCCTTTGTCCCTGTGGTTAGATAGGTGACGAGCGCTGATTCAGAGTGACACGTGAGCCCGTTTGACCAAGTGTCTTAGGAGCCTTTTGATCTTTTTGACAAACTTCCCAAATATCACATTCTAAATAACCTTTTTGACCTGAAAGTAACTTTGAAATTTTCTAGAACATTTCAAAAAGAATTGTCCTCTCTCTTCAAAAAAGGGAGATTTTTAATTAGGTATATTTGATGTGTTAAGTGACGTGGAAAGAATTATCAAATAAGAAGTAACACCCAGGCTTTTTACGTTGTGTCTGTATGTGTACAAAAGTGTCCCAGAGATGATATGAAATTCCTAGAAACCTGTCACGTGCCGGTACACTGTCGCCCGTTGTAATTCCAGTTATTACCCTGCTATGCTGCAGCACAGAAATGAGCACATTTCCTCGTCAACTGCACTGTAACAAACTGCCATCGGGTCTTGAACCATTTCAAGCCCTTTGTCATTGACAGTTACTGCTCTACTCTGACGGTTTTCAGCGTACGCAGAGCTGAGGGCACCAGCACAGGGAAGCCGCTTTCCCAACACCCCCATCATGGCCACCAGGGCCCTCTGCCTTGAACAGGACCCCGAGTGGCCGGTGTTCAGGCCATGGACAGAAGTGGCACGGAGATGGCCTCAGGGCCATGTCGACAAAACCCTGTACATTGGGGTCCTCATGTTAACTCAAAGGGGATGGGCCGGCAGAAGCCACCGAGACCCGGGCAGCTGGGTCGGTGCTGCAGGAAACCGGGGACGGGAGGCGATAGTGCGTCCAGGCCGCCCACGCAGGGGTGCATGCGAGGACGGGGCACGGCCGGGCCTGCGTCCTGGGCGGCGGCCGCGGCCTGTCCCACAAGCTTGGGACGTGGGTGCATCCTTTTTTTATCCTCACCCAAGGACATTTTGTCATTGCTTCTAGAGAGAGACACAGGGACTGGCTGCCTTCTCACAGCCCCGTGACCTTCCCCTGGGAGAGGCCCCCTGGCCGGCGCCACGTGGGCAGCTTTTTTAAAAGAGCGAGGCCGCGCCCTGGCCAGTGGCTCAGTTGATCGAACCTCATCTCGTGAAGTGAAAGGTCAATGGTTCGATTCCCAGTCAGGGCACAGACCTGGACTGCGGGCCGAGTCCCCAGAAGGGGGTGCACAAGAGGCAACCACACACTCATGTTTCCTTCCCTTTCTTTCTCCCTCCCTTCCCCCTGCCTAAAAATAAATAAAACAAATAAATAAATAAACAAACAAATAAATAACTATCTTAAACACAAGGAGTAAGAATGACACTGCCTTTCCTCGGAAGCAGCAGTCTTGGAGACAAAGTTTCCTGGGTGCGGGTGGCATAGTCCCACCTCGGCCAGCTGCGCACGGCAGGGCCTGGGCAGCCGCTGCACGGAAGGTCGCAGCTGGTGGGCCTGGAGCGCGGTGGCCACAGCGTCACAGACCAGCAGCGCGTGTTCACAGAGGCAGCCGGTGAGAGGGTTCTCGAGCCCACTCCGGGCGGGGGCCCCACTCTCCGCCAACCCTGAACCCGCTTCTGCCCACCAGGGCGCCACTGCTCCCCGGGACCACAGCATTCCCAGGGCTGGCCCCGCGGCCTTGGGCTCACCTGCAGGACGGCCCAGCTCTGCGCGCAGCCGGTTGCCCAGCTCAAGCAGCTGCTCCTTCTCCCGGTGCAGGCGGAGGGCAGTCCGCGCAGTCGCCTTCAGTTTCCTCTGGAGCTGCTGCACGGACAGGGCCTGGGGGGGCTGTGGCCCTGGGTCCTCGGTCCCCGTGGGTCCCACAGCTGCTGGGCCCTGTGAACGAAACCCACATGGCTGTGAGACAAGCCCCCAGGTTGGGGAGTAGGGATGGGAGTGCTGGCTGCCTCAGACAAGCACCCCGGTGACAAACGCCACTCCAAAAGAAGAGGCCCAAGGGACGGCTGTTCACGTCTGTCTGTACCTGTGTATGCGTCTGTCACGGGCGGGGTACCCTGTTTCTCTGCGCCCAGCTCCTCTCCAGCCCCCGCCCTGGGGTCTCTGTTCTCCCCCACTGAACGCCTTCCCGGTAAGGACAGCGAGGAGCCAGCCAGCACTCATGTCCGGCCTCCCACAGCGTCCCCTGGACCCATGACAGCTGACCACAGGAGGGGACCCCTGCGTGGCCATGGCCTGGCAGGGGCTGGAAGGAACCTGGGGACTGCAGAGCCCGCGCCCTCTCTGCGACCTCCCTGTGACCCCGAGTTCTGCCCAGGGCCCGCCCCAGACCCCGTCTGGCCACCAGGCCCCACGGCTCTGGCATTTTGCCCCCGTTCTCTGACCCCCTCTGGCACGGCAGACGGGATGCCGGTTCCCCGCCACCCTGACGAAGGTGCAGAGAACACAGAGGTCACGGTGGGAGCACAGGGGACAGTGTCAGGGCTTCCAGGCCAACACTCAAAGTCCAAGCCACCCCAGTCCTAAGCCCACTGATGCCGTCATCCCGGCCTGGACCCTCTACACAGCTCCTACACGGACCTGTGGTCCCGTGGGAGGCATCTGAAACGAGGCGGGGCCTGGAGGACAAGGGGAGGGAAGAGGGGGCTGCCTCTGCGTCAGGCAGGCGGGGCAAAAGGGGCCCAGGCCCCGAGGGAAGCAGGTGGCCTACTTCGCTGCTGACACCTGAGAAAAGCCACCGTGTGCCCGTCCTGGCTGCGTGGCCTGGCGCGGGCTCAAGGAACCTGCTCCGTGTCCCTGGCACAGGCCAGCACGCCCTGTCCTGACCCCTCTTCCCGTGGGCCTCCATAGCCCTGGCAGGTGTCCGCCCTTGGTGGTGCTCCTTTTCAGGTGGCACTGGAGCCACAGCCACCGCCCCCTGGTGCTGGCAGGCGTTGCCGGCCTGGGTGGGCTGAAGGCCGCCAGGGCCAAGTCAGGGGCGGCTCGAGCACCTGGGTCCTGGCTTCTGTCCCCTGTGAGCGGGACAGGGGGTGCAAGTGGGGCCCTGGGCCTGCAGAGGGGCCGGGACAGGTCTGGAAGGCGGGGCTGGTCCACGCACAGGGCCCCACATGTCCCCCAGGGGCTGACCCGGCGAGCTGTGAAGTCTCACAGCCTCCCAGGTGCGTCAGCCAGGGAGGCCAGTTTGGGGGTGGGAGCTTGGCCAGTGTCCAAGCCCAAGGTCCGGTCCTGCCCAGGGACACACTGCTCGACTCTGTTACTGTAAGTGAGGTCAGAGCAACCCTGGGAGCAGGCTTTGCAGCCCAGGGCACTCAGAGGTTTGAGGGCAGGCTCGTTTCCCAGGTGCCCCCAGCACAGAGCGGCGGTGGCCCCGCGGGCTTGTGATCTGAGCGCCAGCATTCCTGTCTCTGTGGCTGCGCAGTGAGTGGGGCCCCGCCAAGCCTAGGTTGGGCTTCTGGGAAGATTACTGTATCTTGATGAAGTGAAAGCTTCTTCCCACAGTGATGATTCGGTGCCAACGGTGGTCAGACCCACTCATGGACTCCCTCACGGACGCTCGGGCCCACGCCACTGCCCTGGCTGCCTCACTGGCTCCGGGCCGGGCCTGCCTCGTGGCCAGAAAGGGAAGCGCCTGGGTACGGACGAGCACGGGAGAGCTCGAGCCGGCTTCCTGAGACTTCTTAACGGTGCTTCTGTGCCTGAGAGCGGCGCCCGCGGCTCCACAGAGGCTGAGGCCTGGGCCCGAGTGGGCTCCGGCGCAGATGAGAGGCTGCAGAGGGCCCTCTGATGGGCCCAGCAGCTCTCAGCCGGCCATGCTGTGCAGTCAAACCCCTGAACGGGCCCCCAGCTTCCCGCAGAGCCAGCGCTGGATGGACGGCAGACACTGCCCCCCAGTGGACCTGCACGTCCCTCCCTGTGCTGCAGCTTTCAGGACAGGCAGAGCAGCTGGCAGGCCAGGCGGAGGAGGAGGGTGGGGGGCCCTGCTGGTCAACAGGTCAGCAGGGTCCCCTTCCCTCCATCCCCCGGCCCCCCAGCATGTCCCCATGCTGGAATCTACCGCTTGCCCCGGTTCCTCTCAAGGGAGTGGGAGACTCAGAAACCTGTATCTGGGCACACGTCTGCCACCGCCCCTGGGCCCAGAGGGCAGAGCCAGGGACACATGCCCTCTCCCCTCTCTTGCAAGACCCCAGCCGGCCCCCTGGGGCACCCTCCCCCAGCCTTCGCGCTCCCCCATCCGTCACCACCTCTCAGCTGCAGACACACAGCTGGGCAGCGATGGGCGGGAGCCTGGGTAGTCGGGTGCGGGGCGCAGGGAGGGGAGAACCAGCCACTAGGGTTTCCTATGCCTGAAATTTCTCCCCCAAGAAGTGACCTCCCCAGGGTCACAGGATGCTTAGACTCGGAGGAGCGTGGGCCCTGACTGCTGTGCAGAGCTCGGGGCCAGAGAGCTTGTCCCCACCGGCCCTGGGCTGTCTGCTGCGGGATGACCCCTTGATTCTAAGTCCTGCTTATCTGCACAATTTCTTGCCCTTCAGGCTGGACAAGTGCGTCAGCGAGTGACGGGGCAGTGCTTGAGGGTCCCGCCTGGGACTGAGCACCTGGTACCACATACCCGGGACACACAGTGGACACAGGCGGCCGAGGGCAGAGCACATGCTGGGCCGGCACTAGCCCTGGGCGGCTGGGACGCAACCTGTCCTGACGGCACAGAGGCTGGCCCCGCGCTGCCCGCTGCCCGCACCCACTGCTGTCCTCCCGGGCACGCCTGTCCTCGCGTCCGCTGAGCAGGCAGCGCCCCAGACCGAAGCTCTTCCCCCAGCCCAGTCCTCCAGCCCCCAGAGCACGTCCTGGCACCTGTCCCTAAGTGCTACTCTCACAACCTGGCCCTGCGACAAGAGCCACGGGGGGTGCGTGAGGGCAGGTGGCCGTGTTGTCTTCAGCTTCTATGGGATTCCTGTCAGGGGACGTCTAGCACCTGCCAGGCGTGATTTTACTGTCCCCAACACGGTTCCCTAAGGACCAGGTCACTGGAGGTCACTGTAGGAACAGAGAGGGGTCTCGAGAGGCAGGTCAGAGGCATCTCCAGTAAGAGGAAAGGCGGCCTGGCTGTCCCAGCTGCCGCGAGCTCTCTCTGAGGCTCGAGCCCACAGGCTGGACGGGCAGCGGGGCTGGGACCCGGCCAGGGCCCAGATGGGTGCCCAAGCCTCCTGCACTGGCGGCCCCATCACGGTGTGCGGCAGCAGTTTCAGACACCGAGAAGTTCGTGGAGGCTACAGGGTCCTCTTGAAGGAGACCCCAAGTTAGCACTTGGTTTCGGGGCTCCGCAGGGCCTCCGGGCTCCTGCTTGGAGGACAGAGGCTGGCCCTCGTCGCCATGCAGGTTTCCTGCACGCGGCTTCTGAACCAAGGAGGGGTAAGGCCGGCCCGGCCCCTCCAGCAGCAGGGTGTCCACTGAGAGACAGCAAGAGGCGTCAGGGAAGGGGGAGGGGGACGGCGAGGGCGGGTGGCCCCCAGGGCACCCTCTGCGGTGAGACCCAGGACAGCCAGCCGCTGGGGTGGATCCGACGCTGGCGCAGGGCACCCACCTGTCTCCCGAGGGCCACAGGTTCTGGTGCACGCGGCTGCAGCCTGCTCGGAGGCTCTCTGCCTCCCTGTCGTGCTATCCCAAGGTGCTTCTCCAGCTCAGCCACCTGCCTCTGCAGCTCCAGCGCCTCCAGGTGCACCTGGTCCACCTCATGGGGAAGCACATGCTGGAGGGCATCCACCTCCAGGGGCTCCTGCAGCACCTGGGGGCCGTCGGAGGCACAGTTAGGAGGGAGAACCCACCGTGGACAAGGATGGAGAACAGAGCAGCAGAGGGTGGCAGAAGGTTCAGGAAAATCAGATGGGACACAGGGCTATCAGGCTTTCCTCTCACCTGTTTAAGGTGCTCACCCCACAACCCTGTGCCGCTGCCCTCCAGCCCACCTGGCCCGGCCCCCAGGGGTCCTCCCGCCCGCCCATGTGTGGCTGACGAGAGTGCCTGGGCCGGGCCTACTGGGCGTGTGCTCAGACGCGCCCGGGCACAGGCAGAGGCTCCGATGCCTCCCTTGTGAGCCCGGCCCCGCTGGGAACAGTCTCTCAGGAACATGGGCACCGGAGGGCAAGCCAGGGTGGGGTTGGGGGGCTCGGCTCTGGAAAGGTGCGTGGGGGCTGGAAGCAGATGCAGATGCAGGCGGGCGGAGGGTTGGAGGCCACGGGCGGCTGCGTGGAACCCGGGCGGCCTGCCTGCCTCGCCCAACGGTCCGCCGTCCTCCTGACGTTCAGAGGGCAAAGACAGGTGCCTAGAGGGACCTGTGCTCTCTCCCTGTCGCACCCTGAGGAGGGTGAAGTACAGGGAACCTGAAGTGAAGTCCTGATGGACACTGTAGTCCTCAAATTTGCCATACACACACTTAAAAAGGCTATCATTTGGTAGACACTGTTAATTAGAAAATAAACATGCCCGAGCTGGTGTGGCTCAGTGGCTCGAGCGCCGGCCTGAGAACCAAAGGGTCGCCAGTTTGATTCCCAGTCAGGGCACAGGCCTGGGTTGCTGGGCCAGATCCCCAGGAGGGGGTGCTCGAGAGGCAATCACACATCGATGTTTCTCTCCCTCTCTTTTGCCCTCCCTTCTCCTTCTCTAAAAATAAAAAAAGTCTTTTTAAAAATAAATAAATAAATAATAAGCAAAAAACACTTCAAGGTGGAGGTGGTCACTTTCCCTGAAAGATCGAACCACCTGCAATATCCAAGACAAAACTGCAATCTCGCATGGAAGTGTCTGTCCCCTGGGTGTCACAGATGCGTATGCACGGCATTGGAGAACGGTGACTCGGAAGCATTGCAGCTGTGAAGCCCCCCACGCGTGTGCATCTCCCTGCTGTGGCGGACATGGACTTGACTGCTCTTGTCTGTTCACAGGGCCGCAGCGGCCACTGCCTCGCAAGGAGGCCAGCAAAGACGCCACGCAGCCCAAATGAGGCCGCAGCAGGCACTCACACCGGCAGCTGGCTCTAGACCCCGCACACCGCCCACCCACAAACACTCCCCAGTCGCAGACCCACACAGCCTTCTGGGCAGCCCTACCGTCTGTTGGAGCCGGACCACCAAGAAGTTCAACAGACGTGTCCTATCTGCCAGACGCCTGAGTGCTAACCCCATGGACGCACTGTCAGCAGGCGCAGCGCCTCCTGCAAAAAGAGAGGTCTGTCAGGCCCGATCCCTAAAGCCATGGGGACCTGAGTCGTCTAGGGCAGGGCCACATGCTTCTTTGCTTCCACCAAGCATACTCCCGTCACCGCTGGTCACTTGACGTGACGGCTATGGACAAGGAGGGCTCCGTAGAGACTGAGACACGTTCAACACGTTGGTTCGTCCTTACGCCAAGAAAGCAGCGCTCTCTGCAGGAGAAAACCCACTTCCCCACCTGGCGTCTGGAGGCCAAAGGGCACCAGGCTCCTCATCGTTTATGTGGGAGTTAAGAAAAATGTCGCACATCCGTGGGTCACGGGGAAGCGCAGTGGATGTTGGAACCCGTCCTGGGCTGAGTTTCATGAAAACACTGGGGACGGAGCTCAGGGAACGTGCCCACAGCTGCCCCCCAGAGATGCTCACGGCCACAGAAGCTCATTTTACAGGAGGGAGGTGGAAAACTCCAGGCGCCTACACCCACCTCAGAAAATGAGACGGAGAATCACCGGCAGAGCGGAAGGAAGGAAAGAATGAAGCTAACGTGGGACATGAGGAAACAGGGAATAAATGTGTAATTAAAAAGCCAACAAAACCTACAGCTCGTTCTCTGAAGAGTCTTTGAACACGGCTGTCGGTGTGGAGCCCCTGAGGAGCCCACGTGGAAACCAGCGGCATCAGCACGGCTGAGGCCGGAGAGCCGGGCCCCGCGGCCCGCACAGGTGCGCGGCAGGTGCCGAGCAGCAGGCAAGCCGCACTCCGGGGCACGGTCGGCAGCGGCCGGCCTGCCTGATGAGGCACAAGCTGAGTCAAAACCCATTAATAAGAACCAGGATTTCGCATCCAAAATTACCCGTCATACTAACAGCCAGGAATGTCTCAGCCTGAATGAAAACGGACAACACCGAGGTGACAGAGATGTTGCAATTATGTGACGAGGGTTTTAAAGCAACTCCAACAAACAATCTGAGACATTCTTATAACAAATGGAACAATTAAAGTCTCAGCAAAGGGATAAAAGATACAAAGAAACACAAAATGGATACTGACATAAAAATCTCACAGGGTTGGCTTGGCAGCAAAACGGAGACGAGAGAAGGAGAGAAAGAGTCGAGCCCGACAGTGGGTCGCAGCAAGGATCCCGCCTGAGCAGCGGGAAAGCAGATGGGAAATAATGACGGGGCCTCAGGAATAAGGGATAAGAACAGATCGAACCTCTTTTGTCATCGGACAAGAAGCCCCTGAAGGGAGGCGAGGACGAGGCTGAAACCCAGTGGCTGACGCCTTCTTGGGTTTGGCAAAAGACGCAAAGCTTCAGACTCGACGCCAGGAAGGGCAAAAGCCCAGGTCCATCACAGCCACGTGCCGGTCCTGGGGACAGACTCTCGGGGGCAGGACCTGCAGGAGCTCACAGCGGCAGTGACGGCTCTCTCCCCAGGAGGAAGGGACGGGACACGTTTAAGGGTCGAACGCAAAGGACTGTCATCACTTTGTCCCAGTGGGGATGCTCTCAGGGGTGCAGGTGGAAGGAAGCCGTCTCGGAGAGGGGAAACTGAGGCAGGTCTGCTGTGATGGCCTCGCAGGAGGGGCTTCAGGCAGACAGCAGCTGGCAGCAAAGGAAGCTGGGTCCCCGGAAACGAAGAAAGGCAGGTCAGTGTGATAGACTGCACCTTCCTCTTGAGTTTTTAACGTTTCATTGGACAGTTGAAGGTGAAAATGAAGGTCCCATCTGAGGATGACTCCATGTGGGAAGAGGTGGCGTTTGTGACAACACGGGGCAGAAGGGGCCTGATGGGGGCGAGGGTCCCACATGCCCCTGGAGGCTGTGAAACGCTGACGTGATTTGACTGAGGTAACAAGTACACCGTGACCCCTAGGACAGCCGTGAGGGCAACGGCCCGAGGGAACAACACCCCGGGAGCCTGCAGCCCCGTGAACAGGGGCATGGTGGGGTGGCCCCACCCCAGAGGCGAAAAGAGGAACAGAGAGGCAGAAAACAGCCTGAGCTGCGTGCGCCTCCCCGCCCACAGCACTCGCCAAACGTACAGACACACCCATTAGAGCGCCAGCGAAACGGACGGCAAAACCGCAGGCTGCCTAGGAGAAGCCCGCCTCGGGCTCAACGAGGGCTGGGCTGCAGGGGTCGAGGCACAAACACGAACCGGGAGGAGGTGGCCTGGCCGGCCCCAGGCGAGTGCAGCTGAGGGCGGAGAGAGCTGCCAGGGCCGACTCCACGGAAGGACGGAGGGTCAGTCCGCCCGGGGAAGGCGACAACTCCGGGTCCGTGCAGCGAACAACACATGAAGCAGAAACGGACAGAAGCATGATTTAAAAAAAAAAAAGTTTGTATTAAAGTAGGAATAGAATGAAACGTCCTTAATCTGACTCAAAAAGCCCTGCAGCACACACCGAACCAAGCGAGGTGCTGGAAGCTTTTTCTTTCGGGGTGGGGAAGAGCATGCCGCTGGCCTCCACACCGTGCTGGGAGCCCGGCGGAGAGACGCCCTGGGAAAAGAAAGACAAGGAAGCTGCTGCGGGAAGGAGGGACTTCTGCTGTTTGAGACAAGGTGGCTGCAGCAGGTTGGTGACCCTGGCTGGTAGCCTGGAGCGGGCTGGCACCCCAGCAGGGTGAGGGGCGCCCATGCGTGCAGTGCGCAGCCTGGCCTACTGGTCAGAGACCAGGATGGCCGGGGAGGTCACTCACATCCAGGGAGCTTGACAGAGAAGAACCACGCCAGGGACGTCGGGAGCTAGGTTTCTCACTGTTGGAAACGGAAGTCAGGATGGCGAAAACAGAGACAACTAGGATGAGCCCTATGATCCTGGACTAACTAACAGTCCAACCGGTAAGTCTGTCTTGAAAGTAAGACCCTCCATTTGCCAAAAAGCCCCAGCAAAGGCATGAACGTTGCTCAAGCCCCACCTGTGGTAGCAGTTCCAGCGGCGTGGGCAGGTCACACCCCACAGGGCGCAGGGAAACAGGCGGTGCCAGTGTGAACCACAGCAGCACGTCCTGCGGCCCCCTGGTGGCGACCCTGAGCACAGCAAGGGTGGGTGGGAGTGGGCGCCGCACGAGCCCCTCGGCACGGAGGGCAAGTGGGCAAGCCGGCGGAACGGGCTGGCTGGATGCTGGGAAGGGGGCCCTGAGCTCCACGGTCACACTTTGATTTAGAACAAAGACGGGGTTCCTGGGACAGAGCCCGGGACACACGAGATGGGACCCTCACCAGTGGCTTCTGCTGCAGGAGGGACGCAGGGCGGGACGTCACTGTGCGACGCAGGCACCTTCGGAGGCTCCGGCACATCCCTCAGCTGTCCCTCCAGGGTTTTAAGTTTGCACTTGAGACTGTGTGTTTCTGCTTCGAGGGCCAGAACATAATCTGCCAAGCAAGACACATGGCCCTGTGGGTGCACGGCAGCCACGCGACAGTCGTGTCTCAGGTGCCGCCGTCCCAGCCGCGGGTGTTCCCCTACCCGCAGCCGCCCCAGGACCCCACTCTGACCCTGCGGGCGGGGAGCCCTCCTGAGGACAGGCCTGCCGCCCGCCAGCTGTGCACTAACCCAGCTAGAGTCTCACACTGGTTTTTAAGTGTGTCAGGCACCCTTCACACTCGTCTTCCACTTTTTACCCCACGTGTCAAACAGACACAAGGTCCCTTCCCCTGGAGGAAAGCGGCCGTCAGGCTCTGAAGCAGTTTGTGACCGGAACGCTCAGTTCTACGCATCCAGGGAAACCTGTGGGACCCACGGAGAGCCGTCCTGGCCCCTCACTCACCAGGGGCGGGAGCGGCGGGGGCGGCGGCAGCAGGCTGTGCGTCGGGCTGTGGGGCGCCGGCCTGGTCTCCTGGCGGTTCGGCAGGAGGGAGCACCCGCCGGCTCAGAGCCTCCATCTCCGTCCGCATGCGGGAGATGGCGTCGCGCAGGCTTGCGTTCTGCTCCTGCAGGTGCTGGATCTCCCCAGATGGGAGGCTCGCGCCGGTTTCTCCTCCTTGATGCCTGAGGAGCACCTGCCAGATACAAGACACGGAAAGGAAACCCACAGTTGCTGCTGGTCAGAGGCCACGCGGACCATCCTCTCGGGCCCACTCCCCTGCGCCCATCATCGGTCCTCAAGTCAAACCGTACAGTGACCTTCCTTCCTACACTGACAGAACTATGAAGAATCTCTTTCTTCTAGGTTCCACGAGGTAAGACTGTTCTTCAGAAGTAACTTTTATTGAGAAATTTGGGGACCCTTTCTTTTCAAAGTCATTAGTCACCTGCCATGTGCCTGTGATAAAAACACAGACAGTGACAAGTGCTGGTGAGGACGTGGAGAAACGGAGCCAGCACACTGACAGGCGAACAGACGTGGCTGCTGCGGAAAGCCTGGCAGGTCCTCGGACAGTTCAACACAGACTGTCATCTGACCGAGCAACCCCACTCCCAGGTCTGCGCCAGGAGAGCTGCACGTGTCTGCACAGCAATGTGCCCACGCATGTCCACGGGGCATGATCCGTAAGGGCCGTGCGGAAACACTCAAGACGTCCACCAGCAGGCACACGGACGAGCCAGGTCTAACACGAAGGCACGCACTCCACCGAGAAAGGAATTGAGTGTGGTGCACGTGGCTGTCAGAACGCTACAGCGTCATCACTACAGAGACGCTCAAGGATTTAAAGAAAAACAAGAACATGAAAAGAAGAGAAACGGGAGACGTTTTAAAGAGAACCACATGGCATCTACAGATATAGAAACAGATCATCTGAAACGAAACACTGACCAGACAAGGCAGGTCTAAGAGCAGAGCAGACTGCGGGACAGGAGCCAGCAGATGCAGACGCGTGGACGGATGCAGACTATAAATCAGCGGTATTTACCCGCGAGCACAGAAGGAGAGCAGAGAGCCGGGAGGCAGAGGAGACGCTGGGCGAGGGGGTGGGAGGCAGGGGGCACAAACCTGCACCTCCTGCTCGGGGAGGAGCCCGTGGGTCCTCAGGGCCTGCAGGGCCTGGTCTCGCTCTAGGGCCACGGCCTTCAGCACCACCTCCTTGTCACACAGCTTCCGCTCCACCTCCTGGAGCTTGGCAGCAACCTGGGGAAAGGCGGGACTCAGTCCACCTCAGGAGGATGAGCAGAGACAGGGCCAGCCTTCCTGCGGTCCACACGTGGCTATCGGGCGCCCTGACCTGCTGCAAGCGGATGTGGGGACCGTCCTGCATGGGTCAGTTGGAGACACAGCTAACACTGAAACACCACGCGAGGCTCGGGGGCAGGGCAGGGGCACGGAGATCAGGGCAGCTGTTGCTGTCATAGTCAAACTGCTTCGTGAGGGTCAGTGTTTCCAAATTAAAGGGTAGCTGGCCAGAGACCGGACCCAGCCCCTACAGAGCGCACGGAGTGGGGGTGCGCCTGGGGGCACGCACCTGCTCTCTGGCCGAGGTCAGGCCCTGGATCAGCTCCTCGGACTTGCAGTAGTGGTCCCTCTCGAGGCTGGCGCAGCGCCGTTGCCAGTCCAGGCCCAGCTGCACCTTGTCGCGCTCCAGGCTCTGCTCCCTCTCTGCGGCCTGAGAGAGCTGCCTCTGGTACCTGCGGATGTTAAAGTCATGAGCGTGTCACACCACCCTTGGGTCCTCTTGGGCCTGAGACGTGCGAGTGAGACAGGCGCCCCAGGGCTGCATCAGTGGTCCCTCGAGAAAGCCGAGATACTGCCACAGAGGCTCGAAGCTCATCACCTGCAGGGGCAGGACGCGTGAGAACAGGCTTCTCAGCCCCGAGGAGCGGACCAGAAAGAGCAGGAAAACACGTTTAGGGATCGAAGGCGGCCATGTACATACTGAGGGCAGAAACGAAAGGCAAAATGTCTGAAGTGGAAACCGCCTGGCCGGCACACTGGACGATGCAGGGAGCACGTGGCGACCTGACGGGACATTGCCTTGCAGACACGCTGACACGTGCACGTGATGGCCCAGGAGAAAGGGGGCCGGCGGGACAAACATCCCTCACGCCCTCACTGACACAAGACAATCAAATTACTGCAAACCAGCAATTGATCAAGAGGAAAGGGTAACATTGGATGAAAAGGTGTATTATGTGCAGAGGAACAACAGTGACCGCAGCACCATCACAGAAGTTCTCAAAGGAAAAACTGTCCCCCGGAATCTTCCATCCAGTGGAAAGACGCTCAAAATAGTAAAGGAATTCCAGACAGCACGGCGGCCGTGCTGTGGGACTGCGCAAGGGGCAGGAGTTGGGGCCGGAAAAACAGGACGTAGGGAAACTTAGAACTTGACTTTTAAAATTGAAAAGCATCAGAAATAAATATTAGAAAAAGTAAAAAACTTTTGCCCTCAGTTTTAAGCTTTCAATTAAAGAATAGTTACCTATCAAATAGAAAAATAAATGTAGATGTAACTAAATATATAAAAGTAAAATGTATGACAACGGTATTAAAAAGGAAAAAAGAGAAGAAATAGAAGGGTATAAGGATGTCCCATTATACATAAAGAAGCAAACATTACTGGAAGTTATAGACTGTGCAAATTATAAATCTCAGAACAATCACTAAATAGGCAAAACAGGTTTTTTTTTTTAAGTCCTCACCGAAGACATGCTTATTGATTTTGGAGAAAAAGGAAGAGAGCGGGGAGAGAGAGAGGGAGAGAGAGAAACATCAATCGGCCGCCTCCCGTATGTGCCCTGACCAGGGGTCAAACCTACAACCTTCTGCTGTACGGGATGACACTCCAACCAACCGAGACAGCCGGACAGGTCAAAACAAAGAGGTTTTACTAAGACAGCAGTGGGGGAAAAAATGGAATCCTAAAAAATACTCAATTTATTTTTTAAAAGGCAGAAGAAAATAAAAAAACCCAAGAGGAATAGAAAACAAATACCAAACTGGAGATTTAAACTGAAATATATCAATAAAAGCATTAAATTAGCTAAGCACTCAAATGAACAGCAGAGACTGACACACAAGACAGAAAAAAAAAAGCAAGACTCAGCCAAGGCCACCAACAGAAAACACATTTTAAATATAAAGCAACACAGTCAAGGAGGGAGAGGACCACCCAGGCTCAGGACAGGAGCCGAGGGAAGAGGTGCGACCGGAGGAGAGGGGCCTCTCCCTGGAAGGAGGTAAACCCTGCAGGAAGACCCACGCCCTGCAGGGCAGCTCACCCGCATGCCCGGGTGGGGGTCAGGCAGCTGACAGAGGCCTCGGGGAGGAGCCCGTGTTCCCTCAGCCCACAGTGGACGGTCACGGAGAGAGGACACGCCCTGAAGCCACGACACAAATACACGCAGGAGAGTTAATGTCATGCAAAATATGCTCTCTGTCCAGAGCAGAATTAAGTAACAGATCAGTAACAAAATAGTATCAGGAACTCTCAAAATAATGAGAAATTAAGCAACGCAGTTCTAAATAACCCATAGACCAAAGAAGAAATCACAAGGAAATTAGGAACTATCAAAATATGTGGGATACAGCTAAGCAGTGCTGGAAAGAAAATTTCTAGCATTAAATGCTTGTATTTCTTCAAAAAGGGGAATGGTCCAAAGTTAATAATCTAAGATTCCGCCCCTGGAAGTCATCAAAAGAATATCAAGTTAAAGACAAAGGAAATATTTAGAAGAAAGAAAACAATAAGGATAAACATAGATACCAATGAAACTAAAAACAGAAAGACAACTGAGAAAAATTCTTTTTCTGTTTCCTGTTTTGTCTTTCTTCCCCAGTAGGATGCAAACCCGGGACCCAGAGCCGGGGACAGCGCCTGGCCCCAAGGAGGTGCCCAGTGCCCAGGTCTGCCCAGGGGACAGTCACCTTCTGACATCCTCCTGGCACCGTGCCAGCTGCGCCTTGAGCTCTGCCTCCTCCTCCTGCAGTGACTGGACCTGCAGGTCTTTGGAGGTCATCTCCTTGGACAGTTGAGCGATCTGGGCGTCCCAGCCGGATCTCAGGGCGGACGCCTCCTCCCGGAGCCTGAGCAGGAAGGCGGCTTTGAGTGTGGGGGTGAGTCTCTCATGCCTCGGCCCCGCGCCCAGCGCAGACACCCCCCCACGGCCCGGGCCTCGGGGAGACGAAACAGGCCAGTGTCACTCCCTCCCCCGTGTCCACGTTAGGGGGGCACCTAATTCGGGGAAGAGCAGCAGACGGTTCCTCCCACCAACCCAGGTGCCGGTCAAGCCCCTGTGACAGGACAAGCCCGTCTGTGCCGGGTGCGCAGTGGACGGCGAGCCCTGGGTCCTCTCGGGCTTCGCGCCCCAATGGGCAGACATTCGACACACGTTTCCAAACGAACAGTAAAACGAGGGTCTAAAGTGACCCTCGATTCCCTGGTAAAATCACCAAAAATTGGATAAATTTCCCAAGAAGAAAAATGTCAGAGATGCTCCCGAGGGAAGACACAGCTCCAACGGCACGAAGGCGCTGGCGCTCCCTCGGCTGGCGGCTCTGGCTGCGCGCAGGCGCTGACGGGTGGGTGGGAGTGGGCTGCTGCCGGCCACGGCCAGAGCCAAAGGCGCGGGGACGGGCCCTGGGGTGCCCTGCGGACGGTGGGCGGGCCGAGGGAAGGCAAAGGCCATCAGCTAACAGCCTCTGACCCCAGCCCTGAGCATCAGGCAGCCGCGCGGCAGACGCCCCCAAGCGCGGGCAGGAAGGCAGGGAGAGGGAGCCTCGCGCCCGCGTCAGCGCGCGCCGGCCTCCCCGTCAAGGCCGGGCCCGGGCCCGGGGCCACAGCACCCGGCAAAGCGCCAGCGGGCTGCACGGGCTCCGACGCGCCGGCCAGTCTGAGCTGGGACGCGCTACCGGCCACAGCGGCACAGAAGTGCCAAACAGCTCAGCAGTGGTTTTTCTCAGGCAGGTTCGACGGTCCTCGCCTGCTAGTGGTTTCCACGCTGACTGCGGGGAGGACGGGGAGGACGGAGGGTGGAGGCGGTGGCGGCGGCGGCACGACGCTGCGAATGCACCTAAGGCTGCGGCGGCCAGGGCGTGCGTGCGGGCGTGCGTGCGTGCGCTCCGCAGACGAAACGAACGTGCGCGCGCGCACACTTCACAGACAGCGCGGCCCGCGCCCGCGCCCGCACTCACTTGTCGATGGCGCCGTCCTTCTCCTTCAGCGCGTCCTCCTGCCTCCACTCGGCCCGGCGGACCTGCAGCTCGAGGGCCTCGCACTGGGCCTGCAGCTCGAGCACCCGGGCCTCCAGCGCCCGCAGCTGCTCCGCGTGGGCGCCCTTCACTGACGCCAGCACCGCGTCCCTTTCCCTGGCCGCACGGTCGAGCTCCTCCTGCCTGGAAAACAGCGAGGACCCAGACGACTGACACGGGGCCAGCTGTGACCCCCTGGCGTGGCGTCCCCCCACCCCCATACCGTGGGGCTGGCAGCTGTGCGGACATCGCCCTGGCGGCAGAAGTTCGCTCCTGTGCCCATCGCTCCCCATGCAAACGTGACTGAGCAGCTCCCAGATGCCTGGCCCGCCACCCCCCCCCCCAACTCGTAGTCCCACAGGGTGGGGGCGAGGGGGGCGGAGACCAGGAGCCTGCACTTCAGCCAAGCGCAGCAGCAAGGCCGCCGACGGCATTCCTGCGACACCGGAAAGCCCGGTGCCATGCGTGTGCCCTGCGCCTCCCTCTGCAGGTCCGGGCCCGTCTCCTCTTCCCGGGACCAGGCCCGCCCTGCACGGCCAAGGGACACGGTCGCCAGGAGAGACGTCCACCTTGACAACGTTCCAGGCTGCCTGCCGTGCATCCCGTTGACACCTGACGCATGATGCTCCTGACCTTTATTTTATTTTGTCCCCATAAAGAGTAAAAGGCCCTAAAAACCACCTTTCTCCATGACCGCTTTTGGATTCCATCAGCATTTCCCCAGGGCACGCTGAAGCCTGGGCTCCTCGTCGTGTGATGCGCCTTCAGCCAGTCGCCACCATTCTCACCCATTTGCACGCTGTCCCGCCAGTGGAAAGACACTGTGCTTCCGTCGCACCTCCCTCCTTCCTCAAGTCGCCGGAAGGGCCCGCCCACCGGCCGGCAGAAAGGGTGGCATTTTTCTGAATTACACAACAGGCCTGCTGTTCATTTTCAAAGGCCATCACCAAGCTTCCAGAGCATGGGTGGCCCCACGGATGCACAGCAAGGCACGCAGCCCCCGTGCCACCTGAGCTGCCAGCGGTGCTGACGGGGAGGCGGCCCGTCCCAAGGCGAAGCATCTGTGCTGACCCTGCTCTGAGGACACGATGCCAATGGGTCCGCACCTTTGCACTGAACTGTCTTCCTCTGCGGTCACGGGCCATTCACCGCCCAACGCGCTGCAAAGGCGCGGGCCTGAGCCGACCTGGCCACTGGCTACGCGGGCCGGTGGCCTCTTGTGGGGGTGGTGAGCACTCCCCTGAACTGAAACCGAGTCTGCACGTGGGAGGTTTTCGGGATCTGAGAGCTGAGACCGGGCAGGAGCATTTACGGCTGTGTCGGCACAGGGGCACGGAGCCTCGGCATCTGGCTTCCGCACCTTCTCCGCACACCGGGTTTCACAAGGCCCCGCTAATAAGTAGGAAGGCATTGCGCACACGTAATAGTGATGGAACACATCTTCGTAAAGCCTTTTATCTAAACTTCTGGAAACTGCCAAGGCAAATGACACTGCCCACTGGGTGCAGACCCCGTGGCCAGCGGGCACTGCCCAGCCTCCATCCTCCGGAGTTGGAGGAGCTTCTGCAGGGGCCAGGCCGGTAGATGGTCCAACGCCCCTCCTGAGGGGGTACCCGCAGGAGGTTCTCAGCGCACAACTTGGAAGGCGCTCCGCACGTGAGGCGCTGCCCGGGGCGCCTGCCGGCTCCTGCCTGGAGGCTCGGGGGCTCTCACCTTGGGGGCTCTCGCCTCGGGGGCAGGGCTATTCATTCCCAAGCACACGTGACAGTTTAGTTAGTAACTCCTGGTTTTACAGCACGCGACGCTGTTTGGTAAAGTCTGTACTCGTAATTGCCGTAACACCTTAATTTAGGAACAGTGACCCCAGCAAATTCCACTCCTTTTCGTTGATGGGCACACATGTGCTGTTCGCGGGAGCGTGACATTCTGTGCAGCTGAAACTGCTGGGGGAGGTGCAGCCGCGGCAGGAGACCCCAAGGGGCGGGGCGGGGTCGCGCAGCTGCAGGCGCCAGGGCCCTGAGCTGGCTGACGCAGCAGCGCCGGGTGTGTGTGGTGTTGCCGTGGCACTTGGCACACGCTAGAGTCACTGAGCAGTTCCAGCTCCTACAGCCGGTATTGGTAGTATGCTGGAAGTCACATTCATCTTCAACGATTCCAGCTTGTAATTTGAAAGGTTCTAGATGTAGCCTTCCAAACAGACCAGGAGGGGCGATGCCTCTCCAGCCGGGGCCACAGGCGCTGACCGCGTCCCGGTACTGCCAGTGGGGCTGGGCCGCGCCAGGCCACGTTCCCCTGCGACCTGTTCATGCCATTGCCACTGGGAGCCAGAAATACTCACTTCCTCCTGAATATCTCCTCTTCTTTCTTCCGGGTCAGCTGCACAGACTGAAGTCTGTCCTCCAAGTCTTTTATCCTGAAAAGAGCCGAGCATTGGAGGAAAGCCGGCTGCAGCCAGTGGGACAGGCAGGCCCCTCCAGCCTTAGGGTCCACGCCGGGCGGCAGGGAGGCTCCTCCACCCGAGAGGGCACAGGAGGGACACGCACCGGGCATCCTTCACGGCAGCGAGGTCCCTGAGCTCCCAGGCGGCGTGCTGCAGCCTGTCCTCCAGCTCTGAGTTGGCGGCCTGAGCGCTCTGCAGAGACCTGGCAGCCTGGGCGCCCGCTTCCCGCAGAGCCGTCAGCTCCTTGCTCAGAAGCTTCACCTGGGAGACAGGAAGGGGCTTCTGAACGAGGCTATGGCCCCGACCCGGGAGGCACGGAGGGAAGCGTCACCCTGAACCAGGACTGGGAGAGGATGTCCTCACATGCCCCCATGCTAGAGGCAGGGCACCCCCGGGGGGCCTGCATGACCCAGCCCGTTGCCCCAGCAGCCCAGTTACTGGCCGCGTTTGCTAGCACGCGCTGTGAATGTCATTTAAACCTGGACTCACACATGCAGGTGAAGGTCGAGAGAATGTGGCTCAAACCCTGGCCACACATTTGGTTTTTAAACGACCTCGCTGGCCTCAGTTTCTTTGGCTGTAAAATGTGGGGGTGTCATGGCTGCTGCCCCGAATCAGCCCCAGGTGTGAGGCCCAGGGAGCGGGGCTGGGCAGCTGGTGTCCAGTCTGTGACCCTCACGGCAGATGCGGGCGGAATCTGCGTAGCCCTCCCACCCTGAAGCCCTACCGTAACCAAGTGCCCCCTACACGGCGGAGCACCGGGTGGCCCCATGCATTCCTTCTCCCTTGGCACTCAGAGGTCCCCAAAGTGGCCTTGTGGGCAGCCCCAGCCTCGAGGTCTGGACGCCTGCCAGCCCTGGCTGATGGAGGGCGGCACTCCTGGGGGGAGGTCAGGGGACTGGCTCAGAGGGGCAGGCAGGGCCAAGAGGACTGAGAGGGGTTGGGTTCCAGTCATGGAGGGCCACCACGGTCCTCAGACAGAGCCCCAGACAGCAGCGCTGTGGGGAGGCTGGGGCCTGGGGGAGGGGCCCCCGCTGACCCCTTGGGCAGGGTTACTGTCTCACCAACACCCGGCCACACCTGGCCGGCTGTGCCTGGCACGGCCGCTGGGCAGGGCAGGTACCACCCCAACTTCCACCTCCCCTGCTGACTCCCACCCCTCCAGGCCAGACCCTGTCTCGGTGGTAAAAGCCAGGCCTGCATGCCCCTCCCATGAACCCGGGCTGCGCCATGCTCCTCGCAAAGGAAGAGACCTCATGGGAACCTAGCTCCCAGTTCAGGGCGCCCCTCAACCCAGCGGACACGCCCACTACCTTGAGCTCATGTGCCAAGACCGCGCCACTCATGCTGTCCGCCTGCAGCCGGAACTCCTGCTCCCGCTTCTGCATCTCAGCTTCGAACTCCAGCAGCAGCTCCTGCAGCAGCAGGGAGGCTGGGGGTGAGCGGGGCAGGGACCCGGGAGGGCTCAGGGCAGATGCGCAGGGGTGTCAGCCCAGGAAGGAGAGCCTACCGCCCCCACCTCCCCCAGACACACCCGCCTCCTGGCCACCCTCTTCCCTTGCCCCTGGGCGTCCTCTCCCCGCCGGCACCCTGCGGCCAAGGTGCCCTCACCTACCCTGTCTTCCCAGTCGAGGCTCAGCCTGGACAGCCCCTTTGTCTACACCCACCCTTTGAGGAGATCCCAGGCTCCCAGCTCTGCACCCCGTGACTCCCACCCCGACGTCGGCATCCACCTGGCAGTCCAGCCCCCTCTATTCCAGGTGCACCCGGGACCTGCTCGCTTCCCCCGCCCCCAAAGGCCCCGTCCCCAGCCGCCGGGCCTGCAGCAGCCTCCACTGTCTTCCGGTCCAGCCCCCACTCTGTCCTCTACCCGACAGCAGATGGTCTTTTACTGGGTTGGCCAAAAAGTCCGTTTGGTTTTTTTCCCTAAAATTAAGACATGTTTTTCATTTTCACCAATAACTTTATTGGATACTTTGAGTTTGTCGGCCACCTCCCGCGTAATATAATCTTGGCTGTTCTCAGTTAATGTCTCAGTTTGATCGCTGCCGACTCGCCCGGCCATGGAGCGTTGTCCAGCAGGAAATTTCCAGCCTGGAACGTGGCAATCCACCGTGACACGTTCAGTTGGTCACAGCACCCCCTCCATTCACAGCACGGATCTTTCTTTGCGTTTCGCTTGCATTTTTACCTTTCTGGAAGTGCGACAGCATACCACGCCATATATGTTGCGTATTTTCTTCCGGCTTCAATGTTAAAATGGCTACACAAAAATTCACCAATTTTGGTAAGTTTTTGTAAACGCACACTGACATGACGGCTGCCACCATATGATCTCACAAAACTGTTTCAAATGAAGTCAAAGTCCAGGAAGCACGACTGGAGCCACTTACAGAAAAAAACAAACGAGCTTTTTGGCCGACCCCAAAGAATCAGGACTGAACTCGCAGTGCACTCTGCTCCAAGCCCAAAGCTGGCCCCCACAAGGGCCTGTGAGCCCCGCATGCCCCGCTCCGCACAGCCCCCTGAACCCCCAACGCTGGCCCTGAACTCCAGAGCAGACAGGTGCCCTCAGCTCCCCCACCCTCCTTGCCTGCAGACATGGGCTCACCATCCTGCTCTTCCGACCATGAGTTAAGAGGTCAGCCCCACCCACTGTGTCCTGCGGGCCACGCCCCCGGGGCAGCACAGCTAAAGCCCCTCAGTCACTCCCGCCCCACCCCTGGGGGCCCGGCCTGCAGTGTGAGGACAGGCGCGGTCCCCTCGCTCACACGGCATTTCTCAAGAGAAAGGGATTCGTCAGCATCGAGTTGAAGCCACCTCTGAGTCAACGGTGGGCATGAGATGGGACCAGCCCACGGGAAGGCCCCGTTCAGTCACTGCGGGAGTGAGGTGGGGGCGACAGGGCAGGGCCCTGAAAAGCCCACTGAGCCCCGGTACCGGCACGCCTCGGAGGGTCCAGCGTCCCCCAGACAAATGCTCCACCAGCGCTGGGCAGCAGCCTGGCTGGGCGCCAGAGCGGGAGGGTTTAATACCAGGTTCCCGCCCTTCCAGAGACCCAAGGCTCCAACATCAGAGCGGGGCCTGCTCACCAGCGCGGGGACCCCAAGCCCGCAGGAGCAGCACTGCTGTCTGGGCCCCTGCTGCGGCCCAGAGCCCCTGAAGCGACCTCTCTGGAAGTGACTCGGGCACATCTGAGGAAGCCTCCTCGCTGTTAGGTAAGGACCAGCTCCAGCCGCCTAGTGCCCTAAAACATAGGCTGGTCCCAGATGTCAAACCCGCTCACGTGGACAAAGAGCCTTGGTCTCAAGAATTCTGAGGGGAAGTCCTCTGCAGGGAATTTCAAGCAGCAGTGGGGACCGGTGGGGCTGCCGCGCCCCCTCCGAGGCTGAGGCCGGTGGACGCAGCTGGGCGGGAAAGGGCAGTCGGAGGCTAGCTGTGTCCAGGCAGCTTTCTGTCCCACGACACGGCGCCTCTCTGGACGCTGCCCTGTCTCGGGGCGCTGACGTTGCGCCGTGGGACGGGGGGCCAGCACAACAGGTCTGCCCTTCTGGAGAGCGCGGGCCTGACCCGCGTCGGCCCACAGCCCTCCACAGCGCGCGGCACACGAGGGCCCGCTCCGTGGTGCTCTGCGGAGGGCGGTACAGGCTCCTCACGGTGGGCGGTAACAGTGGCTAAGAGTTCACTCTGCGGGCATCTTGGACTCAGATCACAGCTCTGACGCTCATGAGGGGACCTTGGGCAGGCTACCTAGCGCCTCCGCCCCACCTGTACGATGCAGGTCAGAGCTGAGGCTGCGTCGTGGGGCGCAGATAAGCTCACACCTCACAAGGAGCTTCGGGGGGGCAGTTCCTTAAACACCAGCCGCTGCCACAAGGACACAGCTCAGCACATCTTGGAAGGAGGCCATGGGGACCCCGTCCCCGGGCAGCTGCACCCACACAGCCCCACAGGACACAGACCCTGGCCGCGAGGTAGCTGAGTCTTGCAGAGGTCAGGCAGGGTTTCACCAAAACCGAGGAGAAATTACGGTAACAGGGTGGAGTGTCACCTGTCCATTGACAAATCCATAGTTAAACTTTCAGGTGCTTTACTGTTTTTCTAAAAGAAGTGCAGTTACCGCAGCCTCAGCTCCAAGCTCTTTTCGCTAGTGACCCACAGTACTTTTTCCTACACAAACGAGGGGGGAGTGTTGCTGGTTTCTGAGGAGCAAGCACGGTGTGGCCACAGCGGAGGGAGGCTCCGGCACCGGCAGGCTCCCTGCACACTGTCAAGGGCACCCACCCCCCGACTCAGCCTTGATCCCACAGCCTCCGGACAGTCCACAACGGTCCCCATCCTGCCCGGGGACGGGCGGGGCACAGCAGCCCGAGCCGGGACCCGCCGCCGCACGCCCTACCTGCCTCTGCAGAGCGAGTTCTCCGTCGAGCTCCTCCAGCTTCCTCTCCAGCTTCCACTTCAGCCCCTCGTACTGCTCCCGCTGCTGGTCGGCCTCGCCGCGCACGTCACTGTGTGAGGACAGCGGCACTAAGACGGGGCACACCAAGTGTCCTCAGGAGGATGCGTTTGCCGGGTCAGCGTCACAGGCCTGGGCTGGCGGGCGCTTCGCTCTGCAGAGGGGACTTCAGTGGGACCCAGGGGCCCCGCACTGACACCCTCCCTGGGCCTGCCTGCAGTAGGGAACGGGGAGGAGGAGCCGCATCACAGGATCCCCAGTGTGTCCGGGAGACACACCAAGGACCAGGGAGATCCCTGCTTGGATGAGATAGGCCCTCAGCAGGTGCCAACGCCAGGGTGACGGAGGCCACTAAGGTGGATTAACGCAGCCCCAACCGGCAGCCTCCTATATGCTGAAAACAAAGGGAAACTCTCAGCAAGGAAGGGGGAGATACAACAAAGAGGCAGAGGGGAAGGTGGGAATGATGGGAGCAGGAGCCCCGGGGCTCCCGGGGGCTCGGCTGCAGGGTGGGAAGAATCGGAAGGACTGTGGACAGAGCAACTGTGTCACCTGATCAAAGACCAGAGAGAAGCGGATGAAAAGCACCACCACGCAGAGCCTCGGGGGCCCGAAGGACGGTAACAAATGCTCTAGCGTTCCAGTCAACAGAGCCCCAGAAGTCAAGGACATAGGGGGAGGGATGGAAACGTATTCCAAGAAATTACTGGCTAAAAATGCCCCAAATCTGCCAAAAATAAATGGGCCGAAAACCTGAGGGACACTTCACAGAATAACGTAAAGCACCCTAAGGATGCTCGGAACACCCAGCAGGTGCAAGAAATAGGATCGGTGTTTCCATGGGGGCAATGTGGCCACACCGGCCTCGGGCACCCGCGTGCAGCAGTGACACTGCTGGCAGGATCCGTACAGCCTGGCAGTGGGCGGCTGGTGATCAGGACCCTCACTGCAGCGGGAGAGGCTGGCCTTGGGGGAAGGCCGCAGCCCTTTCCCGGGACCCTGGGAGGCAGTGTGGGCCGAGAAAACCCGTGGGACAGGCCTGCTGGCCGGCTCTGTGCCTGTCTGACGGACGGGCCGGCGCATGGGGGAGGCATGGGCGCGTCCCCACCTGTGGACCTGCCGCAGCGCCAGGCGGTGCTCCTGTGCCTCCCGCTGCTGCTGCTGCTGCAGCTCCTCCAGCCGGCGGGCCTGCCCGGCCAGCGCCTGCCGCAGCTTGGCCGCCTCGACCTTCAGCTCGCTCACCTCGGCCTGCCTGGCCGCCTCCAGCCGGCGGGCCTGGGCGAAGGCGGCGTCGTAGCGCTCCAGCTCGCCGTCCCGCTCCTCCAGCACCTGCAGGTTGTAGACGAAGTCCTCCTGCAGGCGCCGCAGCCTGCCCCGGGCCTCCTCCAGCTGGCCGAGCGCGTCCTGCAGGGCCGCCTCCTGCAGCTGCGAGCGGCGGGCCTGCAGCGCCCTCCACTCCTCCTCCTTGCGAGCCAGCAGCTCGTCCAGGGTTTGCTCCGAGGGCGGTGGTGGCATCGCAGCAGCTGTGGCGAGAAAGGCGGCCAACGGGCTCCGTTAGGGACTCTCGCTGTCCCCGCATAAGGCTGCCCCCTGAGCCTCACCCACACTGACTGCCGCCAGCACAGGAAGCAGGAGGGGCTCTTGGCCAGCTCCCAGTGTGTCCGGTCACGCTGGATTCTGGAGTGCGAGGGGCTCCCCGAGGGCCCAATCTGCGAGGGTCCTAAGCGGCACATGCATCGCGAGAGACATGCATGTGACACACGGCACAAGGGACGCTCCCGTCAAAGGCGGCACATAACACATGGAGGAAGTAACACGCGTAAGTGAACCCACCATAGGCCACACGCATGCAGCACACATCAGTGGGGACAGTCCCCTGTGCAGGCGCCAGGCTCTCTGGGAAACCAGGGCTCAGGCCAGGTCACGGCAGGCCAGCCCCGAAGGTCAGGGAGGCCCGGATGTGGGACAACGAGGTGACACACTGACCTCCACAAGCGGGTGCTCCACAGTGAGTAGATAAGGAATGGCTGTCCCCACCTGCCACGAGCCCAGGTGACTGTGGGGGGCCTGTCAGTGAGGGGCTCGTGTGGGCCTGGTGAGCTCTGGGGCCTGGCCAGGCTCATCTGCCGAAAGCAATGCAGGCACAGGCCGCCACACGCTGTGCGCACTCGCAGGGGCAGCACAGGCCTTCGGCAGCCCCCAGCACTGAACGACGCCGACACTGCCGTGACCCTGGACGAGGCGCCCCTGAGAGAGCACCCCAAGGCCCACGAGGCCCACAGGCTCCTCTCCTCAGAGGGCCACTCCTCCATGCCCTGTCCCATACCGTCCCCGGCATCGGTCACATGGCCACCCATCGGAGTTGCTTTTCGAGTGCTGAAATCCGATCCCACAAACGATCCTGTGCCCAGGCTCCTGGCCACTTTCAAGATGAGGTTGAACCTGTCTGGCACAGGACACAAGACCCCTAGGACAGACCGGCCGTGCTGCCCACCAGGGCTCCTGGGTTCGCAGCTGCTGTGAGAAGGCGCCCGCTCCACTGTGTGCCCTGGGCGCCAGCGCGTGGGACCCTGAGGCCCACCCGGCCCGTGAAGGGTGCGCGTCAAGCGCTCCGTGTCCCTACCTGTCCCTGCACAGGACAGCCTGCCCTTCTTCTGCACCCATCTCACCAAAGGGTGGTCCCTAGAGCTCCGAGGTTGAGGTTAATCGGCTTGAGACATCAGATTCAGTCTGCATCTCATCTGTCAGCCAGCCGCTGTCCCCAGCAAACACTCGTTTTCAAGGGGAACTCATGAAATTTCTGGGAAAACTTCAGAAATCTCCAGAGAGGGAATGGACCCCATCACCTCGGCTTTGCCATGGTGCCCCCAGTCCTCTAGGACACCCGTGGCCCAGCAAGGAGGGCCAGGACCACACTGGGTCACCTCGGCATCTGTCAAACACTGAGCATCCTCACCCTTCCCTAGGCTGTAAGTTTACCTGTCAGGTAGAAAAAGCTCTTGGAAATCCCAGGTCTCAGGAAGGGGAAATCACTCCTTGTGAGAGCCAAGGGCTCCCCCACCACCCGGGGAAGACGCGCGGCCCGCACAGGTCCAGGCAGCAGAGGCCCACCCAGAGGACCACGCAGCCACCAGCAGGTGTGAACGTGCCCCTGGGGCCGCGAAGACGCCCCGATACAGTTCCCACTCCCTCCCAGAAACCCACCAGTGGGGGTGGTCCAGCCTGGCTGGAGCAACGCCAGGATCTGGCACTTTCCACGCAGAGGACAGCGAGCAAAGGGCTCCGAGGTTGGAGCTTCCCGTGGGCAAGAGACTCGAGGTGTCTCTTCAGGAGATACCCCGAGCCGCGAGGGGGACCCGCGGCCAAGCTCGAGGCCAAGGACCCGTGGTGTGTGTTGCTCCCCACGCCAGCAGCACACTTCGAGGAGGGAATGCAGGACAAAGGGACCAGGAGAAGGGGCTGCGCAGGCCACTCTGCAGAGGGGCCCCCAGAGAGCCAGTGGGGCCGGCACAGGCTGGGTAAATGGGACGGAGCACGAGGCGACGCTATCTGTGCCCTCCTTACCCCCGACCAGGATGGCCAGGCCATCAAAGCAAAACATGCCCAAGTCAGAGAGGAACCGCAGGCCACTCGACCTGCAGACGCAGCCAGGTGATCAATCACACCTCTGTCCGGCTGACCGAGAGCCGGGAGCGACGCGCGTTGGGACGAACATTGGTGAGAACTTCACTGGAGGGGCTGTGCCGCCCGCTAGAGCACATGCAGGCACAGACTCTGTCGCAGACGCAGGAGCGCCATGCGTAAAGGCTTAAAGGTCAGACACGAGGTGCTTCCAAACAAGTGGTCCAGGCGCACTAGTGGGGCGCGGTCACCGCAGCACGTGTCCTGCGCACCCGCTGCCCGGAGGGGACCATGGCTCCATATGCACCTGGCCGTCCACTCGACCGCCGAGACCCGGCCCCACACTACCACGGCAGCAGGCCCCGCATCTGCGCCGGCAGGGAACGCGGCCTTGTGTTGCTGCAGGAATCTACGCAATACGCTTAGCTTACAAAACGCTGACATGGGACTGCAGGGAAGCCCAGACGTGGCTCCCTGCTCAGCACGTGGGCCATGGGCTCCACCCCAGCCCCCGGCTGCACGGCAGAGGCAGCCCGAGCTGCGCTCAGCGCACATCACCTCCAGGGAGGTCCATGGGACACAAGCTGCCGGCCTGTGACCCCGAGCCTCCTTCCCCACCCTTCACTGACTGCCAGACAGTGCACACAGGCACCTGTCAAACCTGAAATAAGGGACGAGCGCAGGCGGGTGCCAATCCCATCCCTGGCACGGGCTGGGTCGAAGGGCAACACGCAGGGAGGGCAGACGGCGCTTTTATTTTTCATTCACACCTGCCAACCCCCCCCCACCAAAGTGAGTGACTGAGAAATAAAATGGGGAGAGGAACAGGACGCTCTCGTGGGTAAGAGCTTAGCCCCCTGCGGACCTTCAGAAGCACGCGGCCGTTTCACCCGCGTCCGTTTCACCCACAGAACCTTAGGTCAGTAACTCAAGAGGCGACGGATGTGTCTGACTTTACTGCATGTCATGTACACACACTACAGCCAGCTCTGAGACAGTATTTTCACTACATATTCTGAGAATAAAAACAAAAACCACCACATCAAATATTATACTCTAGTTAGGTCTGCTTTTCACAGAAATGTGGAGAGGTGATTCCGAAATGACTTCATGTGTGGTCGAGGCCTGAGCAAATAAATTTATTGCCTGGGGGCAGCGGAGCCCGACCCGGCAAGAGGAAGGCCAAGGTGCGGGACTGGAATCGCGGGTGTCGGCAGGAACCGAGTCTGAATGCAGGCCCAGGTGCGCGGGCACAGAAGCCGACACAGCCGTGTGTGCTGCGTACGAATCCGTGCCCCAGCTCTGCCTGCGGAGAAAGCCATAAAGCGATGACGCTCCACCAGCAACGGCGCACCTCCTGCCAGACCTTGACTTCTAAACACCACCTTCCACAGCCAGAGGCACCGGTGCTCAAGAGAAGCGACCAATCCCAGGCTCGGCCGTGGAAATCACGGGACGAGCCCGGAGTGGCTCGTGGTGCCGGAGAGAAAAGCAGCGCTCAGAAAGGCAGGGACGTGCTCCCAGAGCGCAGGGGCCAGCTCGAAGGGGCTCCTAATGCCCAAATCTGGACAAGCCGAGCAACCGAACAAATTAGAGTAATGGATTATAACTGGTGGAATTAAAAAAACAAAACTGTCTATACCAACATAAATAACAGAATAAATAGCAAAATGGAGAGAAGGAAAGATTCCTTCTTACAGTAGAAATCCAACGAATAAATGTAGAAGGAATAATGGTAATGGAAAAAATCAGCATTTGGCGAACACGGCGTATCTGAGTCAGAAAGCGCTCACTCGCGGATGCTAAAATTAGTGACAGGCAGCGGGGTTACAAACAGGATACTTAGTCTCAAGGCCTCTCTCCACAAGATAATTATTCACAAAGGGAAAATGGTTAACTCTGATGGAGACCCTGGTAGGCACCCTGGGGGCCATGTGACCAGTTAGTAATGGGACAAAGTGACATCGTGTCCTACCACTAAGATGCATGGAGAACACGATTTCACCGTTCAGGTTTTCTTACCAAATGTGCGTAAGTTCACATCAATCACAAGGGACCATCAGATAAACCCAAGCTGAGGAGCGTGCTACAAAATAACCAGCTCCTAAAAGTCAACGCAAGACCAGCCATCGGTCCGGATGAAAGACCAGGAGAGCAAGGACGGTGGCGGGCTGGACCCTGCGCAGTAAGGTCGCCCATGAGGTGACTGAACAAACCCGGTACGCTGGGTCCTGGTTTTGAAAGCGGAGAAGTCGGCGGACGTGCGGCCTGTCGCTACCAGAATCGGTCAGTAGGGACAAGGACTGAACCTTCACCAGGGCTTTATTCAGGGGCCGCAACCTGGGAAGGCAGTGGATGACAGACCCTAAAACCTTTCTTAAGCTCCCACGTCAAGCGACCTTTTTGTAAGAAGAAAAGGGAGGTAAGGGGTTTGGAAAGCAGATTGCTCTGTGCCAGTTTTCCCAGCGTTTCTGTATCTGCTGACAATTCTTTACCTGCATCAGAGGCGGTCCCTCCCAGGGACACACTGGCTCAGAGGCGGCTCCCAGGCCCTGCCGACCCCGGGGGCGCAAGGCTGGACTGCTGGTCACCTCCTGGAGTCTCGTCCTCCTGCAGTCCAGAGCCCGGAACATCGGCCATCAGTCACCCAAGCCCATGACTTGGGTGACCTAGTGCGCGACCAGGACTGCCACGCTTCGCTCCCGAGCGCCCGTCGTTTGCGTTTGTCGGCTTGCCAAGCCCACGGTGCCCCTGCAGGAGGTCGAGGGAGCTCGGCAAAAGGGAGGGGGCAAATCTCCGCACCGCTTCTGACACTTTTAAATAACGAGACTTAAAATAATTTTTAAACCATCGCCCTGCGGCAGACTGTCTGGGCTGGAACCTGTCCTCGCTGGCGGCCTCGCCCGAGGGCGCCGCAGGGACGCGAAGGCTGAGCCGAGCGCGGCTCCGCGGCTCCGCGCGGGGATCCTGGAGGCCCTCCCGGCTCCGGGCGCCCACACAGCGCGCCGGCCTCCAAAGTCTCGAGTTTTTCCGAGCGTTTCCAGGAAAACGGCGGGAGCCGCGAGCGAGGGCCCTCCGCGCCGGTGCCGCGCCCCCAGCCTTGCGCGCGCCCGCGCCTCACCCGGACCGCCGGCCGTGAGCAACCTCCGGTCCCGCCGCGTTGCCATAGCGACACGAGTCCGTCTGCCGCGGTCCGGGCGCGCGCGGTGCAGCGCTCGGGTTCCGCCGGCGGGAAACGCGAGCCGAGTTCCTCCTGCCCCGCCCGGCGCGAGGGCGCCGAGGGGCGCGTGGAGCCACCAGCCGACCCTAGTCCGAGCGGGGCCAACCGAGTGAGGAAGGCCCCGGACCGTCGGCGGGTGGCGGATGGGCGGGAGGGCCGGCGGCTTCCCCAGCGGAGCCCCGGGGCGCCAGGACGCGAGCTCCCGAGCGCGCCCGTCTTGTACCTGAGCCGCAGCTGGGACTGCGCGGGGGCCGCGGCTGCGCGTGGGCGATTGGTGCTGTTGGGGGCGCGGTGCGAGCCCCTCCGGCAGTGGCAGGGCGCGGGCGGGTCGCTGGCGCGGGCGCTGTTAAAAAGGTTTGGCTTGTGAGAATTCATCCCCCGTCTGCACTCACAGCCTGCGCGCTTCTATCCGTATGTTCAATGACACGTTGCAAAGAGAAACAAACCCACCTTCGCAGGCGGCCGCTGGTCAGGGACACGCGTCACCGCGTCAGCGTCTGAGCGTCCACTCAAGTGAAGGCAAAACGTGTGCTCAGCCCGCCTGGCGGTGGCTCTGTGGGGCTCCGGGTGTGATGGGCACAGAGGCCAGGGACGCGGTCACCTGCGCACCCCTATTCCAACCCCGCCATCTGCCTGTTTGCTCCACCCAGATGTCATGCGTGCTGCCTCGGGCTGGTCCCTAAGCTGGCCCTGCCAGTGCCGGACGAACGTCCCAACCCGGCTAACCCTAAGAAAGGCTCTGCCTTAGGAGGCAGCTTCCGGAGCGAGGTCCAGGAGGAATTAAATGTCACGCAGACCAATAAGCCAGGCCATGGGGGAAGTGGAAAATGCCAGGGTCTCACAAAGGTCTGGTGAGAGATGTCCCGACAGTGGGCACCAAACAAGGCGTCTGGCACGTGGACACCCACAGCTGTCCTTAAGTGGGGGCTGGCGCCCACCTTCTTTCCCATCCTGCCCACTGCATAGAAGGCAGTCTGTGAGTGGAAGGTACCCCTGGGCCTGGGGGGCCCTGGCAGAGCTCATGTCCTGTAACCCAATCCCCGGAGACCCTGAGGGCCACCCCTCTGCAGGAGAAGGAGGAAACCAAGGTGGGAAGCCAAGAGCTTGCATGGCCCTGGGCAACCCTGCATGCCTCCCAGCTAACACGCCCCACGTGGAAGCCCACCCCCAAGCTGGCCTCACTGCGAGGATAAGGGATGGGGCGCCAGCTGTTAGCTGGCCCTGGGAAGTGTCCCGCCCCTCCGAGCCCCTGGGCGGTTCCTCGGCAAGCAGTGGGTGCTGAGTCACGGGCCGCGGTCGGCACAGGAAGGTGTAGCAAGGCCTCGCCTCTCCACGGGCTGGAAGGGATGCGCAGAGCTCGGCATGCAGCCGAGCCCACTCCCACTGCCCCACAAAGCCTGGCTGCCCTCCTCCATCAGGCCTGGGGCAGGGCTGATGGGCAGAGATGCCCACCCTCCGCCATGGGGCAGGGGCAGAGAGGCCTCAGACAGAGATCAGGGGGACACATGGGGGTGCTGTGACTCCAGGGGCGTGGATGCGGATGGGGAGACATGGGGCAGCCCTGGGAGCTGCAGGGGAGAGGCCAGCAGAGGAGCCCTGGAGGTCCAAGGTGGCCCCAGAGAGAAGCTGAGTGCCATCTGGTCCCAGGTCTTGACGTGAGGCCCGAGAAGTGGCCACCATATTTGAGGGTTGGGGCTGGAGGCCTGGACAGGAGTACGGGGCAGTGTGTTTTCACCAGCCCTTCCCTGGACTAGGTCCCTAACTGAGGAGGGTCCATGTGTGCAGTGCCCAGCTCGGCCAGCCTCCTCCGCTGTCCCCGACCTGTGACAGGTGCCGCACCTCGCCTGGCAAGCAGGTGCTGCTTGGCTGCCCTCTGGCCGAGCATGGGCCTTGGGAGCAGGCCACTGCCTGCGGAGGTCACGTAGCCACCAGCTCTGTCCTGGGCCCCGTCTCAGAAGACTGTGGATTCTGGGGACCAAGGCCAGCCACTGCAGGGCCACCCCCCACCCCCACACCTTGGTGGAGCTTCTGGCCACCAGTCCTTCAGGGGCAGTGTCCTCCATTCCTGCATGGCCACCCCACAGCTTCTTAGCGACACCTCACTCAGGCCAGAATGGGGGTCAGACATCAACAGGTGAGGTGGACAGCTGCCCCTGAGCTAGTAGCGTCACTTCCCTGTGCCCATGGGCCACAGAGGGGACAGGTCTGTGGGCAGGAGCGGAGCTGGGCGGGAGGCCTCCAGGAGGAGGGGAGGGAGGAGCAGGCAGCGGGGACCTCGGCGCTGAGGTCAGAAGGGCAGCATGTGCGGCCTGGAGGTGCAGGCACGGGAAGCAGACAGGGAGGCGAGGGCTCCAGCCCGAGGGAAGAACTGAATGAGGTTCCCAGCCAGGGCTTATCTGGGCAGACAGAGCCCTGAGGACTCCCTGGCACCGCCCGTGGCTCACGGCGGAGGGGCAGGCAGTGGAGGGAGGAGGAGGAAAAGCATCCAAGGGGCTGAACCCAGAGGGCCTGGGGGGAGGGGGTACCCCGATGCTCAGGGCCACTTCCTGTCCAGCCTGAGACAGAGGTGGGACTCTAATGGCCCCACAGAGCCCGTGGCCTCCAGAGCAGCCGAGACTCCAAGCACCTTGGCCCTTCGTGCCAGGGATAGCTGCTCCCCCAGCACCCAGATGGGCCCGTGCTCCGCTCCATGTCCATCACTAAGGTGTCCTGCTTGAGGCTCGAGTGCTGTGGCGGGCAGGGGGCTGGGGCAGGGCTTTGCTGCCCTGGGAGTAGGAAGGGGAGACCCACGGCAGCCTCTGGCCCCACAGGGAGGCCCCTGCCTGGCATCGCCCGCTGTGGCTTAAATGTGAGAGCAGGCCGACCACACAGACTCATCCTTGTTAAGGGCTGGGGCAGACAGATACCCACGTGTGGAAGGAAGTCAGCCTCCCTCTCACACCACAGGCGGAAACCCTCCAAACGGGTCAACCTCAGCATCAGAGCAAAGACTATAAAACTCTTAGAAGAAAACACAGGGGTATGTCTTCATGGCACTAGGTCATCAGACGTGACAGCTACCAAAGAAACGAAGACAAGGCTTTTGCGCATCAGAGGACAGTAGGAGAGAGTGAAACAACCACCCACGAAATGGGAGCAAACATCCACGGATGACGTATCCGAGAAGGGTCCGGGGCACGTCCTCTTACAACTCAACAAAAAGACCGACCATTAGAGGATGAGAATAGACGGTTCTCCAACGAAGGTGCACAACCTGCAAGCCCAGGAGAAGCTGCTCACGCCATCGGGTGTCAGGCCAGTCAGAGCCACAAGCGCGGCTTAAGAAAAGAGGGAAGTAACCGCACCCTCAAGATGTGGAGAAATGGGAGCCCCCCTGGGGGGCAGGTCCAGCGGTGCGGCTGCTGTGAGAAACACTGCTGGCTCCAGGCTCTGTCCCCAAGAGAAACGCCCCCACAGAAGGCTGACAGGAGCGTCCGTGAATAGCGGCGCCGCTCACAACAGCCGAGAGCGGAAAAGGGCTGCAAAGCCCGCCAACAGAGGAACGGGTCCGTCCACACAAGGAGTGTCTGTCGTCTGCCCACGGCGGCAAGGACGTGGTCAGGGCTGCAGTGCAGATGGACCTGGAAGACTTTCGCCAAGCGGAAGTAGCTCGTTACAAAAGGCCACTTGGTGTATGATTCCTTTCATACAACTCCCTGAGAACAGATGCATCCAGACACACCAAGCAGGGGGCAGGGGCGATTCACTCATGAGCAGAGCATCCCCAAACCCCACCTTCCCTTGACGGCCATGCCCGGCACCCACCTGGGCCGAGGGCTCTGTCCACAGCTGGCCAGGCAGTTGATAGGTTAAGTCCCCTGGGAGCCTGAGGAGATTTGAGGAAAAGATCCCACCAGGGGAGTGGCTGGAGACCCCTGGCCTGGGGTCCAGCCGCCCTGGCTGGGGCCGGGTTCTCGACCCTGCTGGCCTCTCCAACCCGGAGTCAGGGCAGGTGTGGCCTTGGGGGTGAGGGAGCGTGAAGAGCGGCTCCGACAGCTGTACCCCAGGTTCCTAAGGAGGGCAGGGTCTCGAGCCTGGATTCCGGGGTGGGGGTCACAGCTGGGCAGGGCTGTCTCAGCTTTTTTCACCTGACCCTGTCTGTCCTGCCCTCACCCTGCCGACGGGGTGGCGGCAGCCGGCTGGGCAAAACACAGGCCTGGCGTCCAGTGGGGATTCCCAGGGCTTGAAGACTGGGGTCTGTGTGGCTCCATCAGGCCCCAGGAGGTCCCCCGGTGCCTGAGACCTGGCCCTGATAGGAACAGGAGGCCTGTCCTCCTCCCTGGGGTGCTGCCGTGGAGGCCCCCGGAAGCTTCTCTGGGTTTCTACATCATTTTTAGCACTCCTTCATCTGTGCAAATGGGCAGAATGCTCCGGGGTGGTGGGTGCCACCAGAGCTGCAGATGGCCGGGGAGGGTGGCCGGGGTGGCACATCCCAGAGGCGTGCGGCGGTGGCTCCCCACAGCTGGAATCGAGGGCGTGGGAAGGAGCACAGGGCGGGGCTGAGGGCGGTCTCCGTCTCCAAAATGGAAAGCAGAGGCCTCGGGGGACCTGGCATCTCAGAAGGGGCAGTCGCATGGCGGACTCCGGGCCAAGAGGCCAGTTCTGCCCCCCTATGCTATGTGGGGTGTAGGCCCCCCCGGCCCCTCTCTGGACCAGCTGGGATCCTGTGATAAAGCCCAGCGCTAGCAGTGCCTCTGCCTGCTGAGCCCCGGCAGACTCAGGTGCCACCTCAAGTTGTTTAGGAAACTGTTCCTGGGGTCCCAGCTCCAGTGCCCCTGCCCCCAAAAAGCCACACTCCCTGGCACCTCCTCAAACCTTAGTTCTTTCCAGTTGCAGAGGAGACAAGCAGGGTTTGAGCACCTTGCCTCCCACCAGGGGATCATCCCTCCTCCAAGGACGAGTGCTTGCGGGCGTGGGGATATCTCCCCCTCCCTACACTGCCTAGTTCTGGGTACGTGAGTGGAAGGCAAGCAGGCTTCATCCGGCTTCGCAGAGCTGCGAGCCACACGGGGAAACGGAAGTGCAAAGGGGGTGCCGGCCTTGCCCAAGATCACCCAGGCAGCTCGGGGCGCGCGCGCGCCTAGGCCCCAACCCCAGCCATGAGGAAGCTCAGGTTTGGGTCGCGGCGCAGACCCCAGGGAGCCTGAAGAGGGAGACCAGCGGGCCCCAGCGCTGAGGCAGGAGGCCGGAGGCGGGAACCCCACGGGGTCGCGGACACCGCGCGGCGTGAGGTGCAGGAGGGTGCGCGCGGCCCCGGCGTCGGGGGCCAGAGGGATCACCGCGCGAGAGGGAGGTCCCGGGACGGCCAAGCTTGGAAACCAGCGCGCACTGAAACCGGTAGATGGAGGGGCAGGAGGTGGCCGAGCGCCGGGCAGCCGGACCGAGGGCTCGGAGGGCACGGGACTTGCCAGGCGGGGAGCCACGCCTGCCGGCTGGGGCCCGCTCGTGGGTCGCTGGGCCCGACGGGAGCGCCAGCGACGGGCCGTCTGAGAGCACGCGGCGCCCCTCCCGCGGAGGCGCGGGGTCCGGGCGGGGCGGGAGGGGCGGTGCCAGCGGTCGTGACGTGCACGGGGGACGTGCAGCGCGAGCGACCAGGGCACCTAGTCGCCCCCGGTGCGGGCCCTACAGCCAGGCGGACAGAGGAGGGCTGGCGAGTGGCCGCAGGTAGGCTTGGCCCGGGCGCTGCGCGCGGGCTGGGCGCCAGGACCAGCCAGGACTTCGCCGGGGCGCAGAGTCCGCACTTTGGCTCCCCTTGCCCCTGCCCCTCCCGGTCGGACGAGCCTCCCGCCCCCCGGGGCCCCGCACCAGCGGCCCCGGAGGGCCAGCTGTGCGCCCTCTGCGCCCTTGCACCCGGGCCGCCCACTGTTGCCTCCCCATGCCCGGTACGGCCGCCCCTCCGTCGGGCAGCCCTCGGGGACTGAGCTCCTGCCAGGAAGCGGCTGTGCGCGGTGGCCCAGGCATGCGGGCTATATTTGGTGGGGTCCCCACCCCAGGGAGTGGGGAATATGGAGGTGGCCCTCACTCTCATCTCCTGTCCCTTCTCACCTTACCCTAAGCTTACTTCTTCACCCAGGAATCAGCCTGGGCTCCCTGGGACCCACTCACCCCCTCACAGCCCCAGCCTGTGGGAGAGCCACGTGGGGCCTCCGTCCAGTCGTCCGAACAGTGGGATGAGAATGCACCTACCTGGACGGGGACCAGGCCAGTAACCAGCAGACTTGTGAGTGCACGGGAAGTGGTTGTTGGTCCACTGGGGGTGCCTGGCATCTGGGCGAGGGACAAAGGGACAAGAGAGAGGGCCAGAGTACTTCTCTGTCCAGAGGCACTGAGCTGCGTGTCCAGAGGCGCCTGGGCCATCAAGACAGCTGTGTGATGACCACAGGCAAGTCGTCTGAGGGTCATCAGATGGCAGCTGGACACTCCCCCACGCATCCCAAGCCTGCGGGGCTCATCCAAAGGCCAGAGCAGGGGTGGGTGCTGTGTGGGTGGTTTCCAGGGCCCCCTGCCTCATTGCCAAGGCCCGAGGGTCTGCTGGGGGCAGGTGGGTGCTGGGGGGTTGGACTGGGCCCTGGGGTGTGGGCTGAGGCCTTGCTCCGTGGTGGGAGGTCTGCCCCACAGAGGCTCTGAGGACACCAGCGGCAGTGTCCCAGGGGGCGTGGGGCCTTCATGCCCAGCAGTCTGCGGTGTGCGCAGAGCCTGGGGTGGGCCCTGGGAGGCCTGGTCACAAGGCAGGCTCTGTAATGACCCCACGTGGCCTCTGGTAGGGCCCGACACCAGGAGGTAACCTGGCTCCAGCTGCCTCCGGCTGGACACCCCAGGTTTGGTTCCCGCAGGGCAGCGGCCAGGCACCGTGTGTGGACAGGACCCTGGGGCGGGCCCTTCTGGGAGGTGGCGAGTGGAGAAGCTGCCACGCAGAGCCCTGGATCCACCCGCAGTGCCTCGGGGTCAGGCCGGGCACACGGCGCACGCCCGCACGTCGGGGGTTCGGAGCAGGGCGGTCGGGGTCCTCATCTGTGAAATGGGCCGCCAGGGGACGCTATCCCCGAGAGGCGGGGGTGGGTCGCTCCTGTGGAGGGAACTGAAGCCGGTCCCGCCGTGCTCCGGGCCGCCCGGCGCGCAGCCGCACGCGTCGGCCAATACGGCATCGGGCGAGGAGGGCCGCCTACTCCAGGCAATACGGCGGCGGCTCCGCCCTCGGCGCGGTCACGTCCCCCACGTCCCGCGGCCGGGCTAGCGGTCTGGCAGGGAGTCCTGCCTGCCCGAGCCCCTGTCGCCCAGCCCTGAGCTGCAGCCTGTGAGCCACGGCTGGGGGCAGGCACGTGAGGTCACTCCGCTCCCCAGCCACCTCCCTCCCTCCACCTGCCCCCACTAGCCTTTCGAGAAGATGGGAGTCACCCTAGAGTTCGCAGGGGCACCAGGCACGCTGGGGACCGCACAGCCCGAAGCGGGGCTGGAGGGCCCAGGCCAGGCTCAGCAGGCCTGCACTGGGGGCAGAAGCCCTTGCCCAGGGTCCCCCCTCCCACCTCCCTTCCCCTCAGGGGAAACGGCAGCACCTCCCTCAGGTCACAGCTTTGCACACTGGTGGGCAGGGACCTGGGGCCCTGCCTGAGCTGGGAGGGGCCAGCTCTTTGAGCCCCAGGCAGGTGAGGGTCCAGATCTGCACAACAGGAAGGGGAGCCCCCCCACCTCGTCCAGGCCGCACCGAGGCCTCTTGCCTGCTGCCGCCCCCACGGCTCCGGGGCCCTCGGGGCTGCCTCCCAGGGCTCCGGATAAGGGAGGAGCCGAGGAAGGCAGGCAGTTGCCCCTTTCCTGCCCAGGGCTGGGAGCGCAGTGGTACAGTGGCCGGCCTCCCCAGGAGGCCACCTACTGAGCTGTGGGACAGGCTGCAGGCTCCAGGGCTGGAGCCACTGCACTGAACCCAGGGGACATGGCCTGCCCTGGGGACTGAGGGGTCAGACACAGGACCCAAGACACAGGGTGAGGGGGCTGCGCTACAGAGTGGGCCTTAGGGGGAGCATGCCAGGGTGCACTGGGGACCGCGGCGGGTGCAGCTGCGCACTGTCCACACCAAGATGCAATTCAAAGCCCGGGTGAGTGTAGGCAGGGCACACCTGGGGGAGGGGGTGCCAGAGGAGGCCAGGCACTGAGGGCTTCCCTGCCGAGCTAGGGTGGGGTGGGGTGTAGCTCAGGAGATGGGACCCCTGAGGGAGCAGCTTGCAGGAGCCTGACTGGGAGGTGGGCATGGTGGATCCTCAGATGTGTGATCTGCTGCACAGGTCCCTCCAAGGGACCCCCATGCACCCTTGTCCTCAGCTCCCTGCACTCAGCCTCCAGCCGCCCAAGGCATGGAGCCTTGGCGGGACCCGGAGGGAAGGGCCCCTGCAGCCCACCTGCCTCCCACCTGGGAGATCAGCTCTCTAAGACGCAGAGGGCAGGCTGTTTCTGGGCTAGGGACATGGCTCGCGTGCTTCCCCGGGAAGGCAGATGGCACAGGCGGCCAGGCAGGCAAGGCACCCACCCCTGTGCAGATGCCGCCCCGAGGCCCCCCAAGGCGGGGCTGCCCCTCCCATCCCAGGTCTAGGCTGGGCAGCGGCAGGGTTCCCCTTGGAAAATCAGCCAGCCTGGACCTCGGCAGGAAGGCCCCTCCGCCCCCCTCCGCCCCCCTCCGCCCCTGGGGCAAGCGAGCCAACGAGGCCGGTTCACTTCTGCAGACCCCTGCCCCTCCCACCGGCCTCTGCTCTGCCCGTCACCCACCCCTGCCCCCAGCGCCCATCTCTATAGACACTCGCACAGCCCTGCCCACCAGTCCCTTTACCCCCAACCTAGAACCGCCCCCACATCCTGCTGTCCTACCCCTTTCCCTACTTGTCCACCATCCCCCAACTTGCAAATCACAACCTACCAGGGAAGCCTCACTTTGAGGAGCAGCTGGTGTGGAGGATGGGCCCTGCCCCACAGGTGGCAGGTCAGCTGGGGGCAGCAGTGTTTGAAAAGCCAGTGGGATGGGGGTGCGCACAGGGCTGGCAGGAAAGGCGGGGGCCCAGAGGGGAGCCTCTTCCCCAGGTGAGCCATGTGGGGCAGCCACTAGGCCCACACAGGTCCCAGGACATGCTGTCCCCTCCTGGTCTCTGCCCTCCGCACCCTTCCAGCTGCTAGTTCAGGGGATGCCCCGTGTCCCACAGGCAGCCAGCGTGTCTCCTGTGAACCCTGGGCGCTTCCAGGGAGCACCCAGCCCCCCAAGCCTGGTGATAGGGGGCAAGATGGCCAGTGCAGCAGGGCAGGTCCCGGAGGGAGGGTTAAGTACACAGAGCTGGACATTCCTGATGGCTGGTCCTGGACACAGACAGGCCCCTCCTTGGCACTGCGTGACCGTGAGTCCTGGGTTTGGGGTACCCATGCCTTCTGCCTTAAATGAGGTCATTGCCATCACAGTGCATTCCCAACACATATCTATTTTCTAGTATTTGTTCTTTAAATTTACTCTGAGACCTTTGGGTGCACGCTGCTCGGTGCCCATCTAGTGTTTGGCTGTGGGGTGTTTCCTGCCCCATCTTGGGCCTGGGCACGAAGCTGCTCGGTCAGTGGCAGGGCTCCAGGGACGAGGCCCTGGGGTCGTGGTCCCTGCACAGAGGCCCTGGTCCTCTGTGACCCTGCCCCAGACTCCTGCATGCCTCACATGCCCAGGGGGGACCCGCAGGGGGCTGTGCAGGCCACAGGCCTGTGGATGAGTTTGCAGGAGGGTGAGGGGCACCCCTGTGCACCTCTCTGCTGTCCCAGGACAGCTGCACAGCCCCTGCCTCAGAAACAAGCCGTCTTGCCTGCTGTAGTCCGGGAGCCTACCAGGCACTCAGGTCTGGGTGCCAAAGAGGGGAGAGCTCCCCCCGGGTCTCCCACAACGGGCGCCCTTAGCCCTGGCGCCGACCTCTGGCCCAGCCGGGGGTGGGGTGGGGGCAGCTCAGCCCCAGTGGGCAGTGCCTATCATCGCCCAGAGGGCTGGCTGGCCCCTGGGGGTCCAGCCATCCAGTGGTGGTATCTGTGGACAGCAGCTGCTGCTTGGAATGACACAGGAGCCCCTTGAAAAGCATCCCCCACCACATCCACCAAATCCACCCACCTCCCCTTCGCCCTGGAGAAGGCACAACACCTGCGGCCTGGATGCTGGGAGGGGACTGCGCCAGGCCAAAGCGGGTCTGAGGGTAGGAGCCAGAGCGCAGCCAGGGCAGGCAGGCAGCTGCAGGGGCAGGTGGGCTGATGGAAAGCGGCGTTAGGAGGTCCCTGGGCCTCGGAGCAGGTGGAGTATTTATACCTCGAGACTGGGTTTTCCCACAGACAGCTGGTTCACGGCACACAGCCGGTCGGGACGGACCCGGCTGCAGCAGGCAGTGGGCAGTGTCCGCGAACACACCCAGGCCTCAGGACTGCCCTCCTTCCCCACGCCTGCAGCCAGTGAGGGAGACTCGCCTTGGAACAGCTGCTGTCCAGAGGTAGGGGGGGGCAAGGCCACCAGGCTAATCTGGGATTAGATTTTTGGTGCCAGGACGAGCTGGAGGGACAGACAGGGGGTGAAGATGGAATGGGAGGGTGGATGTCCAGCTGGAAAGCTGGCCCCAGGTTCCAAGTGACTGTACCTCAAATGAACCAGATTCCCCGGGATTTAGAGGGAAGTCGGCTCTAGGCTGCTGTGGGGTTTGTGGCAGATGACAGGGGCCACCTGGCAGCAGGAATGGTCCTGCGCCAGCCCCCCCCAGCCTAGGCTGGGTGGAAGTCCCTCCCTGCCCGCCTGGTCCTCGGCCTCTCCCCGGAGGAGCTATGGCCAGTGGGTGGGGTCTTTCTGCCTGGGCAAAGGGCACAGGGCCTGTCCCCAGTTCCCACCTGTCTCCTTGGTAGCACCCCTAGTGGTGGTAGACAAGGCTACCGCACCTGGATTTTGGTCTCAAGGGGCACCACCCCCAGATGGGGCCCCAGGTCCATCCCCTCTGGGATGCCGGCCCTCCCGCCCAGGGCGGGCTTGCTTCCTTGCCCCAGGGCTGGGTGCCACAGCCTCAGCTGCCTCAGGAGGCCTGGGGTCTGCCTCTGAGGTAAACTGAGGCCCGGCTGAGCCCAGAGAAGCCTCTGCCCTTTGCAACCCACTGTGTGGAGGAGGGTAGGCCAGGCCCAAGCCCAGGTGAGGGCCAGACGGGCTCCCAGGGAGCCGCCCCAAGCCAAGCTCCGGGGTCTGAGGCCTGAAGGAAGGGCTGCCGGGCTGGTGCCAGCCCTATGAGGTGTCTATCCCCACACTGCTGGGCTGGGGCTGAACGACCACCTGACAGCGCAGTGAGCCTGGCTTTGCTTCTCAGAAACGTGGAACCAGGGACCAGCCCTCCTGCCATGGGAGGGGCTGTCGCCGATGAAGGCCCAACTGGCGTCAAGGCCCCTGACGGGGGCTGGGGCTGGGCCGTCCTCGGGGGCTGCTTTGTCATCACGGGCTTCTCCTACGCCTTCCCCAAGGCGGTCAGCATCTTCTTCAAGGAGCTCATGCGCGAGTTCGGCATTGGCTACAGCGACACAGCCTGGCTCTCGTCCATCCTGCTCGCCATGCTCTACGGGACAGGTGAGGCCACCTCGCGGGCCGGGCTGGTCGGCTGTGTCTGGGACCCATCCCGACAGCCGTGCCGGCCCAGCTGGGAGTCCCAGAGCGCGAGGCCAGGTCCTTCTCTGCAGACACCGGCGAGGAGACTGCCGTGGGTGCCCCTGGTGTGTTTGCCGAGCTGGGGGCGCTAGGGAGGGGTAGACTCGCCACTCAGGCGCTGTTCCCCCAGGCCCGCTCTGCAGCGTGTGTGTGAATCACTTTGGCTGCCGGCCTGTCATGCTGGTGGGTGGTCTGCTGGCGTCCCTGGGCATGGTGGCCGCATCCTTCTGCAGGAGCATCATCCAGCTGTACCTCACTACTGGGGTCCTTACAGGTGCGTGGGGTTGGCCCAGGGCTGGGGCAGGGTACTGTGGGCCCATCTGCTCCCCATGGGCCAGGGGGCAATGGCTCAGGCCCATGGAGAAGCCTCCTCTCATCCCCACACCCCGGGTGCCAGCCCGTCCCTTGCTCCCCATCTGTCTCTCCCAGCATGTCCCTCAGTGACAGGGGCTCTGTGCACTCACTGGGTCTCCTCACATAGAACCATTAAGGCGGGAGCCTGTCCTGGGGATAGGGCGGGTGGAGCAGGGCCAAGGCGGGGGGCCAGCGCCTCACCTGACCGCCCCCCTCCAGGCTTGGGTTTGGCACTCAACTTCCAGCCGTCGCTCATCATGCTCAACCGTTACTTTAACGAGCGGCGCCCCATGGCCAACGGGCTGGCGGCCGCGGGCAGCCCCGTGTTCCTGTGTGTGCTGTCCCCCCTGGGGCAGGTGCTGCAGGACCACTATGGCTGGCGGGGCGGCTTCCTCATCCTGGGCGGCTTGCTGCTCAACTGCTGCGTCTGTGCGGCGCTCATGAGGCCCCTGGAGGCCGCCGGCACGGGGTTGGGGCCCGGGCCCCAGAGGCCATCCCGGCGGCTGCTGGACCTGAGCGTCTTCAGGGACCGCGGCTTCATCATTTACGCGGCGGCCGCCTCCATCATGGTGCTGGGCCTCTTCGTGCCGCCCGTGTTCGTGGTGAACTACGCCAAGGACCTGGGCGTGCCGGACGCTCGGGCCGCCTTCCTGCTGACAGTGCTGGGCCTCATCGACATCTTCGCCCGGCCTGCCGCCGGGCTCATCACAGGGCTCCCCAGGGTGCGGCCCTACTCTGCCTACCTCTTCAGCTTCGCTATGTTCTTCAACGGCATCACCGACCTCACGGGCTCCACGGCCGGCGACTACGGTGGTCTGGTGGTTTTCTGCGTCTTCTTTGGCATCTCATACGGCATGGTGGGCGCCCTTCAGTTCGAGGTGCTCATGGCCGTCGTGGGCACGCGCAAGTTCTCCAGTGCCATCGGCCTCGTGCTGCTGCTGGAGGCTGTCGCCGTGCTCATCGGGCCCCCGTCCGGAGGTGAGGCTGCGGCGGGTGGGGGGCCCTGGCGACTCCCCAGTCCCAGTGCCTGCCCGTCCCAGGGAGGTTATGCACTGTGGAGTGGCTGTTAACGGGAGGAACCTCTACCCCGACCTGGCCTGGTCAGGTCACCACGGCCTCTGGCACGCAGCAGGTGTCGGGAAGAAATGGGGACCCGCCTGGCCCGCTGCGGGACACAAGGGAGACTCAGTGGGAGTGGGTCCGAGCTGACACTGTGCCCTCTGCAGGCAGACTCCTGGACGCCACGCATGTCTACCAGTTCGTGTTCATCCTGGCAGGGGCGGAGGTGCTGGCCGCCTCCCTGGTGCTGCTGCTGGGCAACTTCTTCTGCATTGGGAAGCGGCCTACGGAGGCCACCAAGGAAGAAGAGCACCACAAGCCCCCTGCGGAGGACAGGGGCAGGGTGGACTCAAGGGAGGTGGAGCAGTTCCTGAGGGCGGAGCCTGAGAAGAGAGGGGAGATGGCTCACACCCCGGAAACGAGCGTTTGAGACGGAGCGGCTGGGGTGCCGGGCAACGGACGGACGGACGCATCAAGGCTTGTTTTTATTTGACAGACCGGACTAGCCTGGGCGGGGCCCCGGGCTCCCCATGGTGGATCGTCACCCATCAGTGTTTTTCAGGGGAAGTGGCGGGTGGGAACCGTGTCATTCCAAAGCAGATCTGTGGTGAAGCCAAGCTCGAGGTTACAAGCCGTCTGAACCAGGTGCCCAGCCTGCTGACCCCAGAGCAGCCTGGAGCCTGCCAGCTGGGCTCAAGGACCTAGAACCCAGGCTTCGGAGACTGTCTTCAGGGCTGGGGCCACTGCCCGCACCCGGCATGCCCACCCGCACCCTGGTGCCCCCGCCCACCCTGTCTAGTGTCTGGGGCCCAAACTCCCTTCCTTCACCTCTGGAGGGTCTGGAATAAACCTGCGTGTCAGGGGAGCTGAGTCTGGCTTCAGGTAGGGGCATGGTCTGCCATTCACCTCAAATACCACTTTCTCAGCAAACAACAAAGTGGGTCGGGCCCTGTCAGCAGGTCAGCCGAGTGCTACTGGGTGAGGCCCCTCAGGCCAGTAACTGGGAGCCCTCAGGAGGAGTGTTTTTAAAGAAAAGGAACTTCCTGCCTTCTGTTTATTCATCCTGCGGCCCGACGGGGGGGTCCCTGTGCGACCAGCGCCCGGGGCTGGCGTCGGCTCCCCACTCTCCCCACCCCAGCCCTTGCTGGCCTTGCCCAGGCCCCTCACACCCACCTGCCCTTGGGGCTGGCAGCGCCCGCGTGGCTGGGGACCCGATCAGAGGCCACTGGGCCGCCTCAGTAGGTGGTGCGTCGAGGGCGCCGGGGACGGCAGCGGGTGCCCTGGCGGCCCGCATGCAGCCGGAGAGATGCCACGTCCCTGCTCTGCAACGAAAAGCAAGCGAGGACTCAAGTCTGGAGGCCAGGGGCCTGCCCACAGTCCACAGCCCCTCCCCGAAACCCTTTCTGGTCTTTCTGCTCCTCTGTGGGCAGCGACGCTGAAGGCGCAGCCCTACATCTGCCGACCCACCTCGTGTAAGGTGGGCCAGGCAGGCCCCTGGCAAAGCCGAGACACCAGCCACCCTCTTGTCGGGCCTCAAAGGGCCAGCCCCAACAGTAGCCCAGAGGCTGGTGGTCTCAGAAGCCACCTGCCTGAGTGGGAAGTGGGAAGAGAGGCGGTGGAGTGCACAGCATACCCTCTGGGCTATGCACATCTGCTCCCCCTTCTGACAGGTTGCCTGGAGCTACCCCAAGCTTGCTGACTGGGGACCAAGCAACTCCCCAACATCCCCCATGTCTCCCTCCCTCTCACCTTGAGCTGCCTCACCCCTGCTGGCCCCAGAAGACTGGCCACCCCGAGTCATGCTCTGGGACACTATTAGGCCCTGAGATGGCTCACACCTGGAAGGTTTCTCTGGGGACCAGGGGCTGTGCATTCCAGGGTCGGGGGTGCAGGCTGGACACCAGGTGCAGCGGCCCCGCCCCATCCCATCCTCCCGCTCCAAGCTCCCACACGGACAGGCTGGAAGGGCAGACGCCCATGCCCGGGCTCAGAGGGTTCTTGTGCTCACCCACACCCTGAAAACTCTCAAGCTGATGAAATAAAGACTACGTGCTGGGGGCAGGGAAGAAAGGTAGACGTTGTCATATATTTATTATTTACATGGTGTAGTAAGTACACAAATACAGTGGTCACACAAATGCACAGGACACGCCACCGACACGGCTACACAGACACGCCACCACGGCTCCTGCAGGCCGTCATGGGACGTGACACTGTCCACAGCCACACACTGAGGACTCGGGCAGGGTGCCGCACGCAGCTGCCACAGCTCTGACGGGGAACCCCAACCTGCCTGACTCACCTGGCCCCGTCCCTGAGCCCTGTGCCCCATGCGTTGACACACTGCCACCGGTGCCCAGGACCAGTACCTGGTGCTGTGGGGCTCTGGGGCAGGAGGGACACTCACCCGAACGCTTTTCAGGCCCTGGCTGCCTACGAGCTCCCGGGTTTCCAAACACCCCTGCGGTGGGGTGACGCGGACTGAAGGGAAGTCCCTACATATGTATGTTGCACCTCCCCCCAAGAAGGGGTTCCTGTCTACTGGCTGCCACCGCCTGGGCCTGTGATGCAGCAACACGAGAGGGGACAACAACAGGGAGCCCTGTGCTCTGAGGGTCTTTCTGGTTAAGAACGTGAAACTTGGCCCCACCAGCTCCTGGGCTCATGAAAGTACAACACACTCTCCTGGGTCTGCAGGTCGTGGGGTCCCCTGCTTCTGGCACTTCCGAAGGGAACCCCTTGGGCAGGCCCTTTTCTGGCAATACTGAATCTGCGCGGCTGGCCCCACGCTTGGTTTTGAGCACACAGATGTTAGCACACGTTAAGGGCCATTCTGCACCGCTAATATTTACAGTCTGTTTAGAAGATGCCCCCAAAATCCAAAGGCATTGAGGCAACAACCACCAGCAAAGTAACAGCGCACGCCCTGGGAGGGCGGCCCGGTACAGCTTCCGCCTCCACCACCACATCTGAGAAGGCAGGAGCAGCGCTCAGCTCCACCGCACCGCGAGGCCCTTGCTCACGGCCGCACTTTCTAATGGCTCCGACGACTGGAGTCCTGGTGGCTCAGTTTACGGTGGGGAGTGACGGCCAAAACCAGGTGAGGTCACAGGACACAGCACACGACACACGCACAGACACACACTGCACACACGTGTACACGTGACAATTTCTGGGACAACACCCCTCTCCACAGTGGACCACGCCAAACAGAAGCAGATACGGTGCTGGCGGCACGGGTGCCCGGCGCCCGCCTCCGGCTACACAGAGAGAGACCCCACGCTGGTGTCTGAGTCAGGGCTCTTTGAAGCCAACATCTTTTTTAAGACCGGAGAGACAGACAAGAAGAAACAATAAAAAGATTTCTTTACACAGATTTAAGCCAATAATTTTTAGCAAAATGATACAAAACTGTCAGAACCGAGTAGAAGGTGGTTACAGCAGACTCATCAGGGAGCGTGGAGCGCCACCGCGGCAGGGAGGCCGACAGGTTCTGGAACGGGGTATGGTTCCTGCAAGTGGCTCTCGCTCTGCTTTTCTTCCCGGGCCCGAGACAACGAGTTCACACGGGGCCTCAGTGGAGCCCCGGCGGCGGCAGCACTGGGAGTCTGTCCGGTTTAGTTTATTTTGTTTCCCCACGGGCGTTGCTGAGTGGGTGGCCTGGAGAGCACCCGGTGTCCTAGACCGGGGAGCGTCACTAGTAAAGCCATGTAACAGAGTAGATCAGCCATGCATTCATTGTCTGCCCTTCACAGCAAAAAGGAGAGTTCTCATCGGTGCACGACAGACTGAAGACCACTGGAAGCCACCCGACCAGGAATCTGTCGGAGCCAAAGCACAGGACAAGGTCAGCATGCGGCCAGAGGGCCAGGTCCGTCAGTGAGTGCCCTGAAGGAAGGGAACAGGTGTCACCCGCCCCACTCTGGACGCCTGCACCCCCAGCCGCTGCAGGAGCGCCCTCTGCGGCCAGGACATGTGCTCAGCGGAACAGGGACAGGAAGACGGGGAAGGAGGAGAGGCATGCAGGCCGAGCCGAGAAGCTCGTGAACGACAGGACCAGAGTCCAAGCGGGAAGAGATACTTGCTCCCAGCCACTCGCCCCCAAATAATCTGGTGTTTTGAAATCGGGGGCCAGGCCGAGGCACTGGGATCCCCATCCTTCAAGGGAGAAGTAACGAGCAGCTCTCCAAACAGTTCCCAGAGCACGGTCGCGTCTGAGCCGCAGCAGGCCCCATGCGGCCCTGAGCCCCAGCGGCAGCCCTCAGCGGAGAGGGAAGGAGCCGCCCAGTGCGGCCCACAGAGCCCACCTGGGCGCCCAGCCATGCACACTGGCAGGGGAGCAGGCGGCTGGGCCGACAGGTTAGTACACACGACAGCAGGGACGAGATGTTGGGCAGAGACCAAGTTCGAAAAGAAAAACAAAGCAAGGAAGACAGAAATAAACGCGGAGGGAAGAGAGACGACAAAGCCAGGACTGCAGAGACCACGGGAGTCTCACGCAGCAAGAGCGCAAGAGGCCCCACCAAGCGCGGTCACTCAGCTGAGCGCGACAAACACACGGCCCCAACGGCGGACACTGGGACAGAGCAGCTGGAGTGTCCTAGGGCCACTGAAGCCAGGGCACATGTAGAGCCCCGGGGTCCTACTCCCTGCAGGGACTCTGGCTCTCACAGCAGGCAGGTCCTGCAGTCACCCTGTTCAGGGACTCCCTACAGTTTGTTTGCCCCCCAAGGCTGGGCACCTGGCCGAAGGTGCTCCGCAACGTGTGCGAGGGAAAGAGCTGGACGGAGGTCCCTCGCTCTGCCTGTAGTGCCTGGCATGCAAGACCAAGCCCGCCTGCGAGCTCCCACGGGGGCGAAGGGTCAGCTCCCGCCCGCCCCGGAGCCTGCTGCCTGGAGACCGCCGTGAGCACACTCACCCAGTGCTGCCTTCCAACAGGAGACGCGCAGCTACTTGCCGTGGTGTTCGAAAGGAATGCTATTCTGAGGTGGGGAAAAGACAGCTGTTGGTACAGGGGCCGCTGGCTGGCCCAGCACGAGGCCTCCTGTTTGCAGAAGGGTGTCCTCCACCAGGTCCACTATCGCTGGCAGGGGTGCCTCAGAGGGGACCCCAGGGACCACTTGGGAGCTCAACCTACCTTTTGGGAGTTGCCCCCCAACAAGAGCAGCTGTGGCTGCTCATCTAGGATGATCTGCCACCAAGGCCGACAAGGGGCCAGGGCAGACCCCCTAACTCCCCACAGCAAGAGGGCCTGATGCGCAACAACTGCCCCAGGCCTCACACACTGCCCAGGGCAGCCTGTGCTTGGGCAGCTGGGGAGGACGGCACCTCCCTAGGACATGCGGAGTGGCCACATTTCTTCACGGCAAAAGGAAGATGACGGGCTCTTACTTGGGTGACAGAGCGTGGATTAAACTGATACAGGAGCAAGTGACCTAGGAACCGGCATTACCCTTCCACCAGCACCACGGCACCGAGAGACATCACCGCGCGCAAGCTCAGCTGCCAGACGCCCCTGACGCCTCACGCTACTTTGGCCGAACAGGCCAGACCCGCAGCCTGGGGTGGGGATGCAGGGCCTGAGGTCCCCGGGGCTGGGCCAGCACCAGCTGCCCGTGTGACAGGAGTGGGAGCAACGAGGAACAGTGGCCCCCCGTCAGAGTCCGAGCACACGACAGCCATGGGGTCAAGCAGGGGACACAGAAGTGATGTCCCTCCGTCCTAGTGGAGAGGGTCAGCAGGTCTGCTGACAGGTGGGCTGGGCGCAGCTCTGAGCCCCTTTCTGCCGAAGCGGAGCGCCTCCCTGGCCGGGAGCATGGGCACCGGACGCATCCCTTCCTCAAGGGCAGAGAGGAGACGCTGCCACGAGGCCGCAAGCGGGACGCGTGTGTGGCTGCAGAATCAGGAAAGCCGGCGGGCTTCCCCTTACTGCCTAGCTTCCAAGCCCCTGGGGCAGGCGTGGGGGGGCACCCTGCCCTGAGCCGCCTACCGCTCCCCGGGGGCACTGGTCACGCCCTTGGACAGCAGGGTCCCCCAGAGCCTCCCCAGGGAGCATGCCCAGGGTGACCGGGAAAACCAGAGACGTAGCCACGCCCGGGACGGCGCGGCAGGACGCATCCCGGGGACCGGTTCCTCCACATGAACAAGATCCTGAGACAATCACTAGGATGACCAGTGATAAAACCCAAGGAGCTGTTTTTGGAGAGGAGACACCCCTACATCCTCTTCCTGCAGATGGAGAGTAGACAGACAACAGGAGCATGAGGATTCTGGGCTGTGAACTCGCCTTGGCTCGCCGAGACTTCCCAGGCGCGGCCTCAGAGCTGCGCGGCCAGCGCGGGGCCAGTGGCTGGGGCTGGCCTGGGCAGGGAGAGCTGGACTTGCACCTCTCGGTGCCTGGCACCAGAATGACCTTCGACTCTTCCTTCTCCTCAAGGATCCCAAACTCACCCTACGCTTGACTTCCTTAAAAAAAGTTAAGCCTGTCCCTTTCTTCGCTTTTGCCGGCTAGGGCCCCAACACGCAAATGTCGACTCTAGACTGAGCCCCCAGTGTCCCCAGGCCCTGGGTGTGCCCCCCGAAATGTTCCAGGGTCACAGAGCCACTGTACACCCAGGCGGGGGTGGGGAGCTGCTGATTCACAGACTCCAGGGCTCCTGGGAGAAAGCCCCGAAGCACCCTCGCTGTGTCCTGCGGTGGGGGTGGGACGGGACTGGGAACTGTAAGAGGTCCAGCCTCACTAGCCCCCAGACTCCTTGAGCCCCACAATTCAAACTCCCTGCACCTTCAGGGAGAACTAATGGCACAGGGTCCACGTGGGTCCAGCAGGTGCAGTGTTTGGGAAGGAGAGTGGTCAGCCGCCCACCTCTGCCTGGGAACACTGCTCCTCTGCCAGACCGGTGGTCCTGGCAGTTACCAGACCCTGTGCTCCCACCACCCCGCTCACAAACAAGCCACACCCAGCACCCACAGGCCTGCTGTGGGGTAGCGTCCTGGGGGACCAGAGGGGTGGCCTGCACACCCAGCTGGGGTTGGACTCCCCCGGCACCCCACAGAACGGTCACAGGAGCAGGTTCCTGACCCACAGCCGCCCTGCACAGGCAGGGGCCCTGGAAGCACTTGAAGGAAAAGAGCTACGGCGCCGAGAAGGGGGCCTGCGAGGCAGAACCGTAGCCTTGGGAGCTGGGTTGGGACAGTGTGCGTGGGGGGAGACGGGGCGGGCAAGTGTGTCAGGTCTCTGAAGGGCAGATGCACAACGATGTCAAGATGGGAACCCTCATCCACAGCACGTCACCTGGTGCTTGACCCAAACAGGCTTCTGTCTGCCCAGCCCACGCAGCTCACCTCCAGCGGCCCTTCCCCCCACCCCAGCCAGGCTCTGCTGGGCAGAGGGCGAAGAAAGGGGTCAAGGTTGGGCTGCCTATGACAGGCATCTGGAGCCCTGGGCACGGTGCGGAGTTGTGTGTGCACGAAGATGCCGAGCCCCCGAGGCCAGCGTGGGCCTGGGCAACAGGAGAGGAAAGACCCCGATACCGGTCCCAGCACAGCGGCAAGGAGACAAGTGCTGTAGCCACATGGCTGCGCTCGCAGGCTCTCAACTGAGGGGGCAAAAAAGCAGCCAAGGGACAGCGTCCCTCGTCAGCTCCAGCCCTTCAAGACCCTCACCTCACTCTGCCTGGAGCCCACAGGACCAGTCCAAGCGCGGAGAAGCCTACAGCCAGGGTCCTGCCCTGGCGAGCTGGGCGCACGTACCTGTGAGGTGGACATGCGGGAGGTATCTTGTCGGCCCGTGAGGTCCGAGGAGGAGATGTTGACAGGGGCGCCGCGGTGCAGCCGCATACTCACTTTCCGCTCTCTTTCCATGCCAGATACGGGCCGAGGGGAGGTGTTAGCTGCAGGGAGGGGAGGTGAGGGAGTGAGGCCTCTCCACGCTCCACCCGGCACACAGCACAGAGCAGGCCCAGGGCAGCCCATACCACCCTGCACCCTGTTGGACTTTCAGGGAACCCTGCTGACGGTGCCTGGCTCGCACAAGCCCCAGGCGGGGCCCACAAAGTGGGCACCAGTGCGGTGGCCCCTGTGAGAAGGCCACCCGGGGCTGTGTCTGCAGTGCTGTCGGGCAGAGAAGGGGTGGGTATCGTGGGGCTGACGGGGGCACGTGTGTCAGGGGAATATGAGAGGCTCTGAGATGTGTGTCCCCAAGGTGCCGCTCCATGTGCTCGATGGCCTGCCCTCTCTCTGGTGTGAGTGCGACCAGAAGGGGGCACACAGGTCCCCCCAGAGCCCACTCAGAGGTGCCTGCCCCAGAGGTCACGTGCAAACAGAACCCCATGACCACTCACCAGTGTGTGAGGTAGGGGTGAGTGGGGTGGGGGCAGCCACTTCTTGTGTCCCCCTCAGCCGGCCCGAGGCTGTGGAAGGGAGCCCGCGGGTGGCTGGGTTTCGGGAGTGTCTCAATCGGTCCTCACGGTCCCGGCGTTCCCGCTCAGCGTCATCTGCAGCCCGACTGGCACCCTGGGAAGACAAGCGGAGAACGAATGGGGTTTGGTGAACAACGTCCCAAGGCCCTGGCTGTCCCCTGCAGCCCGAGAGAACACCAGAAGCACCTGGGACCTAGCCTGCTGTGAAACCCTCTAAGTCAATGAGGCGCTTCTCCATCCAGAACCACGCACTGCCCACCTGGGCCCCATGCGTGGGGAGGGGGCAGCCAGGCTTCCCGTGTCTTCCCAGTGCAGCAGGAACCCTGCCCACGGCACCAGTACCTCCTCGAACCTCAGACACAGGCCAGTTGAGTGGCCTTCTTCTCTGTCAACACTCAACAGGGACAGGGATTCATCTAAGGCCATGACAGCTGGGGGAGTACCTGAGAAGCAGGTGAGAGTGGCGGCACTTGGTTGGCCAAGGGATCCACCCACTGAGACCCCTGGCCCCAGAATGTGTGTAGTGTCAGTACATGCGCCACCAGGTGGCCAGAGGCCGGGCTTGTCCTAGGAGGCCACGTGGTGGGCTCCAGCGCAAGTAGCCAGTTACACTTCCAGTGGGGAACGACCCGCTGTATGGGTGCTGCGTGTCGTGTGGCACAGCCAGGACACCACACACCGAAGCTCACACGCGAACCCCAGCGCTACCGGGGGGGGGGGCCTGCAAACTGCAGCTCTGGGGTCAAATCCAGATGCAGCACCTATTTCTGCAAACGTTTTACTGGCACAGCCCCCACATCTACGTGCTGCCCACAGCGACTTTCCAGCTACAACAGAGTTGACTGGTTGTGGCCCCCATGTGAACTGCAAAACTGAAATTATTTACCCTACGGCTCTTCACAGGGAAGATCTGCCGAGCCCTGCTAGGAACATTCAGAACGAGGGGCCTCAAGAGGCTCTGACCGCCTGCGGACCGCCACCAGGACCACCCTGGCAAGGCCAGCCTGTGGCGCCCCCTCCCAGTGCCAGGCTCTCTGGGGACTGTGCAGGCCAGGTCTGGGTCCGCCTGGCTCTGCTGGCTGGGCTCCCAGCCGCGAGGGGGGCGCAAGCTTCCTGCTTTGCACCCTCTGAAGAGGAGCTTCTGTTCCTCAATCAGATTTTGTCACCCTGGAAAAGTTCCAATTTCTGTTTTAAACTCATGATAAATAGAACAAATTTTTAACTACAGAAAAAACAGAAGTTCCAGTACACCTGCAATTCTGGCCATGATGTCTAAAGATTAATAATTAAACTCCCAGTGCAGATGCAGACTGGCGGCCTGTTTCACGAGGAACAAATTAAAGTTTATGCTCTGCCCCCCGACTCCCCTGCAGCACTTTCACGAGCAATTAATAAACTGAGTAACAGGGCCAAGGTCAGACTCAACATCCAGGGCCTCCCCAGGCTGCCCACCCGTGTGGAGGCTGGCCACGCCCCTGCAGGAGGAGCACGTGACATCACAGAGCAACATCATGGGCCCAGCACCACGGCACTCTCAGGGTTGACTACAGTTAACGACAAAATGACCCGTTGATGGAAGGAGGCTCAGCATGCAAGTGAGCGCTCTGGCCCTGCACAGCCCTGCACCTGCTGACACCCCCGGTGTCTGTCCTGCCTGCCCCTGCTGCGCCTCACTTCTTGCAGCCACTCGCCCTCGGGCAGACCCCACAAGCCCAGCCCTGCAGGAATGCCCGGCTCCCAGTGCAGAGCGCGAGCCTCCCAACCCTGGACCTCAGACAGCTCGCCTCTCCCACAAGGCGAGACCCCAAAAGCCAGCAGCCTGTTGCCGATGGGCCATTTCCCAGTCATACTGAGAGGCTGGCGGGCTGGCGATGCCACTTACAAACTTGAGCATGTTCCAGTCGAACACGTAGTCATAGGAGAAGCCCTGGCGATGGAACAGGTTCCTGAAGAGCTGCCTCAGGTACGAGTAGTCAGGCTTGTCATCAAAACGCAAGGAACGGCAGAAATTCAGGTATGTGGCAAACTCAGCTGTGGAATAACAAGGAATTCAGAGCCAACTGGCAACAACTTTGACTGAGAGCCAGCAATAGCAACTGGTGACACTACTGTTTCCCACCCTCGTTGCCACATGGGGACCACATGGGGAGGCATTGCGGTTTTGGGAAAAGTCCAAGAAAATGCAACCCCACAGAGCAGCCTGGCTTCCCTGGGGCACCTACCCCAGTGCAGCCCCACAGAGCCAAGGGAAATACCCCATATTAGGGCTCAGGATGTTGCCAAAGGAGGCTGGGGGGCCTGCCTTGTTCTCCTCCCAGCCCCCGGGGCATAGGGACACATGGCGGGCCCCGGCGGCACTCACACGGGTAGCCCTTGCACAGCACTTCGATGGGCGTGGACATCTTCTTCTCGCTGATGCGCTCGTACTTCTGCCTCTTGGTGGCAGCCTTCAGCCCCTGCCAAGGCAGGGAGCCCAGGTTGAAGTACATGAGCACATAGCCCAGTGACTCCAGATCATCCCTTCGAGATTGTTCTGGAAAGAGAAGAGAAATGAGCCAAGGGCGACCCGCACCAGCAACACCAAAAACCACAGAAAAACACACTTAGATCCTTTCCTGCCACCAGCAGCAGGCCCAGACCTGCTGTCAGGGACCTGGGACAGCCACATCACAGCAGCCAGGGAGCCGTCCCTCACCCGCCCAGCGTACCTCAAAGTCCCCGCTGTGCCACCCCAAGCGCTGACCACTCCCGGTCCCCGCGGTAGCCCTCCCCTGCGCTGAGCCAGATTTGCAGGGCAGCCCAGGCCGGCGACAGGGCTCACCGATGCCGAGGTGCGTGTTGATGGAGGCGTACCGCGCTGTCCCGGTAAGGTTCTTGTTCTCGCGGTAGGGGATGTGCTGGTGGGTGCGGGCGTCCCGGTACTTCTTGGCCAGGCCGAAGTCGATGATGTAGACCAGGTTGCCCTTCTTCCCCAGCCCCATGAGGAAGTTGTCTGGCTTCACGTCGCGGTGGATGAAGTTCTTTGAGTGAATGTATTCGATCCGACTGATCTGTGAGCAGGGCAGCAGAGCGTGGTCAGCCCAACCCCAGCCTGGAGGCGCTCGAGGCCCCGTTGGAGCCACATACCTGCACCCTTCAGCCAGGGCAGTTGCTCACTGACCGGACGGGACACTGAACCCACCCACCATCCTGGGCATGTCCCTCTCGCAGGCACTCTGGGGAGGACAGCAGCCTAAAGCAGCATCCCCTCTGCGGTCCCATCTCCGAGCCAGGCCGCACGCGTGAATATGCTATGCCATGCCCACGGTGGCTCTCCAAACCCAACCCGCCCTGCCACCTCCTCCCTGTGCATGGCAGGTGGATGGAGAGGAGCCCACGAGTCAGATCAGTCACTCAGAACAACAAACTCTTACCATCTGGTCAGCCAGCAGCAGGACAGTCTTGAGACTGAACTTCCTTGAGCAGAAGTTGAAGAGGTCTTCCAGGCTTGGCCCGAGCAGCTCCATCACCATGACGTTGTAATCCCCCTCCGCCCCGCACCACCGGATGGTGGGGATGCCCACTGGAAGACACACGGGGCATCTTAGGGTGGCCAGGTCAGCAACCCGGACATGCCTGGGCTCACACGGTGACTCTGACAAGGGTCAGGTGGGCAGGCAGAGGCAAGACAGAGAAGGAGGGGCAGGGGAAGGAGGGGTGGGAAGGGAGGGCCCCGTGATTGACATCCTCCACTAGTGTGGTGCGCCCGTCAGAGTTAATAACAAACGGCATGGGAGAACACAAGAGACTCAAACCTGACTTTCCGCGACAAACACTACAGTACTCAAGGTGAAAAACAGAGCATGGGGTGAACAGCGGGCCTGCCACCGTGAACTCCAAGGCATGTAACACAGAAACCACTGACAGAGCCGATGGAGCTTCAGTCAGCGTGGGACACCTTCAAGCCACCACCATTTCTGTAGCCAGAGCCCCCAAGAGAGGAAAGAGAAGGGAGGAGGACAGCCATGCCGGAAGAAATAGGGGGACGAAAACATTTAACCCACAGACCCAAAAAGTTCAATGAACCCCAAGAACAAGAACCATAAAGAACATCACGCTAGTGCCCAACAATCGAATCGCTCATCACCAGTGATAGGGAATATCGTGAAAGCAGAAGAGAAAAAAGACGTCACATACTGAGGAACAAGACAGGGGTGACTAGACTTCCCAGAACACATGGAAGGACAAGCTCAATCAGTTAGGCCACTGCCCTGATACACCAAGACTGCGGGTTCCATCCCATCAGGGCACATACAAGAAACCAATGAATGCATAAATAAGTGGAACAACAAATGCATGTTTTGCCCTGGCTGGTGTGGCTCCATGGATTGAGCGTCGGTCTGCAAACCAAAGGGTCACTGGTTCAGTACCCAGTCACGGCATGTGCCTGGGTTGCCGGCCAGGTCCTGAGCAGGGTGCGTGCGAGAGGCAACCACACACTGATGTTTCTCTCCTTCTCTTCCCCTTCTCTCTAAAAATAAATAAATAAAACTAAAAAAAAAAACAAACAAAAAACCCCAAGAAACCCAAACAAACAAACAAACCACCACCCACGGAGAAACATCCTTCAAGCCTAGAAAAGCTGGTACTTTCCTCCGCAAAGACAAAATGAAGACGTTTGCAGACATAAAATGTTGCAGGATCCATCACCAGCAGCCCAGCTCTGCTTGTCTGTTCCTTAGGGACAGAAGGCTGGTGACAGCGATGGAAGGCTGGAAACCACACTTTGCACAGGCCAGACAGGCCGGCTCAAACAAAGACGACAATGGACACAACATAGCACAAAGCACAGGTGGGCCAGGAGAAAGCGCCACCGAGGAGACCGCAGCAGGTGAAGGCAGATGTGGAAAACCGACGACCTTGGCCACCAGGATAAGAGGGACAGTTAATAAGCCAATAGAGGAGCTAACCATAAGCAAAATCATTTAAAAAACACTTGATTAATCCAAAAGAAGACAAAAAAGGAGGGAAAATGAAACAAAAGGGAAGACGAGACAAAAATAGAGCCGCAAGAAGACAAGCTCAAACCTCACCCGTCACTAATCGCATTACACATGAACACAACAAAGCCCTTCCTAGAGCCCACGCGGAAGGGTGCGGGACGAAGCCAGCTTCTTCCAGGCTGACTGGCAGAGGCAAGAACCAGTCCCCACAGCAGCTCGTCACAGCGCCACGCTGATGTCTGAGGACCTGCTGCAGCCTGAACTCTGAGTGAGCAAGGGATACCCTCTCACTGTAGATGAAAAGGCACGCACCCTCCACGCGCGATGCGCACAGTGAGCGCCTTTACACACAAAAGGACAAGGGACACAGAACACGTGTTGCCACACAGATGAAGCAGATGGCGGGACAGACCATCAGTCATCTCACCGTGATTAAGGCGCCAGCTTATCAAGGGAACATAATTCTAAACGTCTGTGCAGCAAACAGAGCACAGCACCACGTGAAGCCCAGCGACACGGACAAGGCCGTGGGGAGCCGGTTCGCCCAGGGCTCTGCCCGGCAGGGGCTCTTCCCTGTGCCCAGGGCATTTGCCAGGAGAGACAGAGACAGGCCACATAGAGATGAAAGGGCTCACATTGTGCCAAGTACGTTCTTGGACGGTGGTGTCAATTAGAAACAGATAATGGAGAGCTCTGAAAACTTCCAAAATATTTGGAAGCTAAATGATACACTTCAAAGGAATCCAGGCGCCTGCCTGTCCCTGCAGCCCTTGCCGGAAGCCACAGAACTTGGTCTCTCTCCACATCTTCTGAGCTGCTATCCCTTCACGGGAGCGCAGGGGAGCCTGTCTTCTGCCGGCACCCATGACCTCATGACCCACCAGCTAGCACGCTGGCCAACGGCGATATCTCGCATGCCGCACAGGCCTTTGTCACGGCCAGCACCAACCATCAAGACACATCGGTGGTGGTGGTGGTGACAGATGACGACAGCCATCAGATGGGTCCAGGCCTCCGCCTCTGAGCCTTTCAGATGAGGCCACGATGTCACAGAGCAGAGCTGAGACTGCCGAGTTATGCCCTTTCCAAACTGCATAGATTTGATGAGGATAAATGGCTGCTTTACACACACACTTAAATAACCCATGGATCAGGGAAGGAATCAAAAAGGGGAGTAGGACACATTTGGAACTAAGTGAAAACAAAAACCCAGCACGGCAGGATTTCTGAGATGCTGCCCCAGCTGTACTCAGGGCGATTTACAGCAACTGAACACCTGTATTAGGAAGAGATCAACAATCCCAGCTTCCATCTGAAAAGGTAAGAAATTAAACCCAAAGTAAACAGAAGAAATAAAAGATCACGGCAGAGATCAATGAAACAGAAAACAAGCAAAAGTGAGAACCACTGAAACCATCAGCTGGCTCTGTGGGAGGGTTTCTGATAAACCTCCGACCAGGCTGCCGGGGAAAAAGAGAGAAGACACAAACTAGCAATATCAAGAATGAGCTGACATAAAAAGATTCTACAAATATGCAAAAGCTAAGAGGAAATATTCTAAACCACGTCAGGCCAGTAACTTCAGTGACCTGGATGAACTGAACGATTTGAAGACCACCAGTACTGGAGGCCCCCACCCTGCTGCTGGGGCAGCTTCTCGGGAGGGGACACACCGTCACATTTCACTTGGCCATTCCACCCCCAGGGGCTTATCTAAGAGCAAAGGAAATGAACGCCCACACAGGATCGATGCGAAAGTTTGTGGCAGCTGTTCAGAACGCTGGCCACCCAAACACCCACCTACGTGAGTAGGCGAAGGAACCGAGAGCCAAGCGCACCTGTTCAGGGTGCACCTGAGCCACGAGGCAGCAACCCACACACATGGCCGGCGCTCCGGAAGACACAAGCTGACCCAGAGACAGCAGTGGTGTCTGGAAGCAGCAGCAGCCCACAGCAGTGAAGGGACGGTGGGGCGGGCACTGAAATTTCTGGGAGAGTTGGTTACATCGACTATACTGATTACAGTAATGGTTTCGTGAGGGTACAAACATGGTAAAACTTAACACCCTGTACATTTTTAAAAAATGCAATTTATTATACCTCAATAAAACTGATTTTTAAAAATGTTTTAAGCAAGTTTGGCAGTTTCAGTCTTCACATGGCAGTCAATCCCCCGGAAGTCATGGCAGACTTCCGGATAAGATGAGGCAGTACGCCCCCCACTGCCTGCACTGTGGGTTCACAAGGCCTTTTCTACTGAAGTCACAATTCTGTGCCCACAAGGGCCCACTTCTGTTCTTTCTGGTCAGTTCCAAGGACCTTTTCCTGTCTCCGTGTGTGGGTAACACTACTGTGGTCGACATGTGCTCAGGCCGCACAGCGAACTGGTCAAGACCGCGTTTGCCCAGCTGCCTATCCCAGGCACACCTTTCACAGGTTCCACGCCAGGGTCACACGGTCATCATCACGTTTGTCTAGTCGGTTGGTTAATCTCTCACCACACAGATTCTTGGAGAGTTCAGGAAACTTGGCAGAGCGGTCAATTTGGATTTGCCTGGTTGCTGGGTCTGACCCCTTGTCAGATACTGTCAGATTTCTTCCCCAAAAGGTACTTTCCTCTGCTATTAAGTCACCTACGGACAAAGCTTCAAGGCTGGTGTCAGACCCTGTTCCCCAGAAGTTGTTTGCATGCACCAGTGATTCCCGCCTGAACCAATCAACACCACGGTCGCTTTCCACTCGACGGTTCCTTCTGCGTTTCTGTGGAGCTTAGTGCGCGCACACAGCATCACGGAATCACGAGCGCTCCTCGCCCCACGTGAGGCCAACAGAGCCCCTCCCAGCTTGCCCTGTGTCCTCTGCACACGCCCACCAGCCTCTGAGCCCTTCTCTCCTCTCCACCACAGCATGTTCCAGACTTGCTTCTCCTGCCCTGGCCTGGCATCGGCCCCTCTCAGCAGCCTGGACTCCCTGTGGGGACTGACCTCCACTACCTGGACTGCTGTGGGCCGCCGCTCCATACGGACACAGTGAGTTATTTGCAGGGCAAACGCCCCCCTCTTCTTCAGGAGTATCGTAGTCAGTCTTGGCTCTTGGCTACTGAGTTCTCAAGTTAGCTTGTCACGTGGGAAGAAAAGCCGTTGCTGGGTGTGGACCAGGGTCCCACTGATCCAAAGAGCTTCGAAGAATAGACAACTTACTAAATCTTCCACTTGAGGAATACAGAACGTCTCTACTGGTAACTCATCTTTGCTACCTTCCAATAAAGTTTTAAAATCTTCTGCATGCAGGTCTTATCTGGCCTAAGATTCACTGCTAGTCACCTACGGTTTGTATTTGGCTACCATAAAGAATTACATTTTAGTTTCTGGATTTCTTGGGGGCCAGCAGCCACCTGACCAGGGCCCTGGGGCTCCGTGCGGAATGTGGGGTCCTCGTATGCCCGGCAGTTTGCAAGGTGGCTGTGCCAAGGCACCGGGAGCTACTTCGTCGGGCTGGCACGTGTGAGTGGGCCATCGTGCCCACAGGGCTTGGCTTCCTGTCTGTACCTGTTGCGTTGTGGCCACACGCAACCCTGGTGCGTGCTTTGAGCCAGGGGAGGCTGTGCACAGTGGGCGAGGCAGCGGAGCGGAGCTTCCAGAAGTCCACCGAGGGCCCGGTAGCTCAAGCCACTCACTGGCCCTGGTAGGTGTTCTGTCTTGGAAGTGAGACACCAAAGGGGCAGATGGCGGGAGCCAGGCGCCACGACTGGGGAGGTCCAGACCCCTCGACCCCCTTCTGCCAGAACACCAGCCACATGGTAGCCCGGTTCACAGGGAAGGTTACACCAGCCTGCCTCTGGGGAGGGAGCCCCACAAGGCCGCCCAAGAGTAGGGGTTCCAAGGGGTGTGGACAGCAAGAAAGGGTGGACACTGCCATCAGGCTGGGGCCCAGAGCATCACTCCCTCTTCCCTCCCAGAGGGGAGGCAGAGGCACTCCAATACTCTCCGTGCAAGCGTACCTGAGGGCTCTGGGGAGACCCCCGCAAACCCTGCACGCTGTATTGGGCTCTCCACTCCCAGAATCCCCGGTTTTTGAACGTGGCCTGGATAAAGAAGTTTGTTTGTTTTTAAACTGATTTTCTTTCTTTTTTTAAAAGGTTTTATTTATCTATTTTTAAATAGAGGAAAAGGAGGAAGAGAGAGGGAGAGAAACATCCACATGTGGTTGCCTCTTGCACGCCCCACACTGGGGACCTGGCCCGCAACCCAGGCGCATGCCCCGACTGGGAATCAAACTGGTGAGCGACCCTTTGGTTGGCAGGCCAGCACTCAATCCACTGAGCCACACCAACCAGGAGAAGTTGTTTTCCTTTCAAAGAAACATGTAAGTAGGAGGGATCACAATCCTGGTATCAAACTGTTATAAGGCCACTGTAATCAAAACAGTCTGGTGCTGGCATTAAGAACAGACCCATAGACCAAAGAACAGAACAGAGAGCCTAGAAATAAACCCAAGTCTCCCCAGTCAATTAATATTTGACAAAGGTGGCGGGAGCATAAACTGGAGTGAATACAGCCTTTTCAATAAATGGTGCTGGGAGACCTGGACAGCTGTGTGCAAAAAAAATGAAACTCCTCCATCAACTGACACCACATACCAGAATGAACTCGAGATGGGTGAGAGACTTACATATAAACCACGATACCATAAAAGTCCTAGAGGAAAACATAGGTAGCAAACTTCAAATATCCCATGCAGCAACATGTTTGCTGATATATCTCCTAGAGCAAGGAATATAAAGGAAAGAACAAACAAATGCGACTTCGTCAAATTAAAAACCTTCTGCACGGCTAAACGAAACAGCAGAGCGGAAAGGACGCCTGCTGTGCAGGAAAACACATTTGCCAATGACACCTCTGACAAGGGCCTGATCTCCAAACTATGTGACGAACTCATACAACTCAACACCAGGAAGAAAAACGATCAAATTTGAAAAATGGGCAAAGGGCCTGAACAGAGACTTCTCGAAGGAGGACACACTGAAGGCCCAGAGACATGAAAAAAATGCTCTAGCCATCGGAGAGACGCAAATTAAAACCACAATGAGATACCACTTCACACTGGTCAGAGCAGCCATCATAAACAAATCAACAAACGAGAGCTGGCGAGGTTGTGGAGAAAATGGAACACTAGTGCACTGTTGGTGGGGACACAGGCTGGTGCAGCCACTGTGGTAAGCAGTATGAAATTTCCTCAAAAAACTAAAAATGGAACTGCCTTTTGATCCAGCAATTCCACTTGCGGGGATTATGCCCCAAGAATCTCAAAACACCAATTCAAAAGAACCTACGTACCCCTATGTTCACAACAGCACTATTTACAACAGCGAAGTGCTGAAAACAGCCTAAGTGACCACTAGTACACGAGTGGATCAAAAAACTGTGGTACATTTTCACAATGGAATACTACGCAGCAGAAAAAACTTCTACCCTTTGCAACAACATGGAACTGGAGAGCATCATGCTAAATGAAATAAACCAGGAGGTAAAAGACGAGTATCTTAGGATCTCACCTATAGGCAGAACCTAATGCACAAAACGAACGAGCAAAACAGAACCAGAGGTATGGGAAACAAGAAAGAAACTGTGGGTGCAGGGGGCTGGGCGGAGTAGGGGAGAGCAACAGGAGAATATCGGGACAACCGTAATAGAACAACAACAAGAATGTGAACACGTAAGGGTGACCCTCCCCACGTCTGAGTGAAAACATGCAGCGTGAGAGCGGCTTGCCATTCCGACCACAGTCCCCGTACTCTGGCAGGGACTGCCTCAGGTGAGCCAGGGTTTCCCACTGCTGGTCTCCTCAGAGTCCACTCAGGTGCTGAGCTGTCCAGGTGCAGCAGGTTAGGGAGAGGCACCCACTCCGAGCCAACACCACTCCAGGTGTTGCGCGCCGGGTCACCTCTCCCTGGTCCCACGCTCCCAGGCCAATGGCACTGCCTGTGTGTGACCAGTGCGCCGGACACACTTTAACTTTTGCCCTGACACGGATGTTCAGGTGTGGTGTTCCTGTGCTGCTCATTCTTGGGCCCAGGGGCAATGGCAGCGCTGAGTGGGCAGCTGCTAGGGCCTGTGGCGCAGGAACACGTTCTGTCACCATGGAGACCAACTATTAGAGTGCAGAGCCCAACCAAGCACCTCACTTTGCCCCAGAGCAGAGCTGGCTTCTCGGCCAGTATCCTCCGGAAAGCCCCGCACCTTCAATGCACCAGGACTGGAAGAGGTTAGGGGAGGGGCGTAGAGGGTGAGGAAGGGTTCCTGTTGTACCTCCAACCCTAAGGCACAGATCTGCTTCACCCACCAGATCTTTCGCTGGACTGGGCCAGACCTTTCAGCACAGTGGGGTTCATGTGTCGTCGTGAAAACACAAGCTGGTCAGGACATGTTTTAAGGGGACCTCTGCATCCGTCCCAAGCCTCCAGAGTGGCTATAGGCCATACGAAGCAAGGACCCAAATCCTAACCCTTTCACAATGCCAGGCTGCCCTGCCTCAGTGCCAGGGCACGAATGAGGTTTCCTCCATGGTGCCTGCGTGGCCGTGGGCAGCACTGTGGTAGCTATGGAGAAAAGGATTCAGTTTGTGTGACAGGTGATGTATGTCTGATCCTGTGTCCTCGTCACCCCTACTGGTGCCCACATTCACTCTCAGGGACTCAGAACGTCATGTCTCTGATTTGGTGACCGACCCACTGACCGCTAGGTGGCCCTGCTAGTGTCACTATGACGTGTTGTCACCTCTAAGTTCTCTTAGAGTTGTAATGTTCACAAGCTTCTTTTCCTGTTGGGAGAAGAATCGCCAGAGCACCTTTGACAGAGGCTCACACCTGTCCAAGGACTTGAAACACACGCTTGCAGCGGGGGTCACGAGCCACCTTTTCTTCTTTTTGTCCTCATTCCCTATATTTTTTATTTTGGACCAGGTCTGTCCAAAAAACTGACTCCTACTGCCCTGGAGGGGTGGCTCAGTGGACTGGAGGGTTGTCCCAATATGCCAAGGTTGTAGGTTCAATCCCTGGTCAGGGTACATTCAGGAATTAACCAATGAACACATAAATAAGTGGAACAACACATCAATATTTCTCTAAAATCAATAAATAATTTTTTTTAACCACTTCTAACAATCCTTGACACTAATGTGTGATGACCCAACTCCTCCCCTCGGACTGACACGGGGCAGTTTCCCCTGGCCAGGCACTATGCCACCGTCAACCGAGTAGTGGCCCAGACAACCCTGTCGTAAAAGCCATCAGCACCCACCAGCTGCAAGGAAGCCCGGAACTTCATGTAAAAGGAAGAGCTGCCAGGTGCTCGCTGTCTCCAGCAGTGACAAAGCGGCCTTCAGCACCGACAGGAGATGCCCTGCAGAGGACTGGTCATTGGTAGAGCCCTCTGGGCACAGCGGAGCCCTCCTTCCATTCTGCTGAGCCCAGCCTGGTCTTCCTTAACAAGTTCACAGAGCCTCCCAGAAGGGTGTGCTTGGCTTTTTCCGGGGCACGACTGTTCTCTACACACACCTTACACCTGGATGGCACTCTCAAGTGTGCGTCTTTAAACTGGGAGCCCGAGCTGTGCGGAGACTGGCAGAGGCGGGGGGTCTGCAGGGGCCTGGAGAAGCGCCACGGGAAGACTGGGGGCTGGGGGTGGCACTGCACCCCCCACGGCAAATGGGAAACAGTGCTGGCCATGGCTTCAGACACCGGTGATCCTCCCAGCCTGGGGGGGGGCTGTGGTTCCACACTGTGCCACGTGCAGAGGGGGCCCCACAAGTGACAAGAGTTCTCACAGAGATGCTGTTCCTTAAAAGTCAACAAGTCTTCTCAGTTGGGGGGTTTGATTCCACCCCCAGCACCAGGCCCCTCCCCACCACGAAGGCCACATCCTGAGTCACCTTGTTCTACTTGTCGCCACCTTCAAAGCTGTGCCTGAGAAGCCACCTTCTGCTGAGGCCGCTGGAGGGCAAGCACGCGGGCTGGGTCCTCCGTCGACCTCTCCCTGGGATGACGGGCCAGATAGTTTTCACCTGTGTGCCAGTCATGGGCCTTTCCGGTCCCATGAAACACGGGATGGGCCGCATGGACACCCCTGTTCAGGACCCCTCTGCCACGCTGCTCTCAGTCGCCTCCAGACCGACAGGTGTGCTGTGCGCACCTCCTGACACTCGCTTCCCAGCAGCAGACCAAACCCGGCACAGGAGCTGCCCGGGGTTGAGGTCCTGGGGCCCTGCCCCCTAGACAGCACCCCCGGCCTTCGAAGGAGGAAGCAGCGCAGCTTTCCTCCCCACCCCCGCCAGGCTGGGGCCGAGGCCCAGCCCCGGGCCGCTCCGGGAGCTGCTGTCACGCCCTCTACTTGCTACAGCATCCCTGAAACTGAAGACCCCCCACCATTAGTGAGACATTTTAAAGTCCAGAAAATTCTGGAAGTTAGACTCTGAAGTCAGGATGAGCGTCCTTGGACATAAGGCACCCTGAGGCCCAAGGAGACACTTGGGGACTGAACTGGGACAGTAACTGCTTTGTAAGGAGTCGCAGTGGTGTTACTCAGAGAAGTCTGAAGGCACCCGGTCCTTGAAGATGTGAGCAAAGCACGTGATGGAGCTGGCACGCCCAGCGAGCAGCAGTGTTGCAGCACAGACGCTCACACCAAGCCCCAGGCAGGCCCTGCTGTGTAAACGGGGACGAGGGAGGCGGTGTCCGAGCCAACAGCACGGGCTCTGGTGACTTTCTGTCGGGCGAGGCCCCCTGCAGGCCCGCCCGGCAGTATCTGAAAAGACCGCCTACGCTGGGTCCAGAGTGCGGGCATTGTACTCCCTTTCCCAAAACAAACTGGAGACTTTGATTTAGGATGCGTGTCCCCCACCAAAAACCTCTGGCAGTCTGTTTAACAAGTAAAGGCCATACCTCCTCCCTGCATCATTTTGTAGATTTTGCTTTCAATGTGGAGCTGCGGGTGTTTGGTTTTGACACATTCAAGCTTGATGGCAACTTCTTCTCCTGCAACGATGTCCGTACCTTACAAAGAAAGAAAAGCACAGCATTAATGCCTGGCGCCCACCACCCAACCCAACGTCACAACGCACCAGGGACACACACACCGTCCCAATCTTCCAAGGAGAACCAGAGGGTGGTCCTGCTCCACTCCCTGCCGTGAGATGGTGTCAGTGGTCCACAAAGCCCAAAGAAAATTATTCTTCTCCCTTTTCAAGCACAGAATTTGACACAGGTAGGGGAGTCTCATTCAGTGCCCATCACCCACCTCCACCTGTGCCCCATCAGATCACATCACTAGGGGATCTGGAGAAGGCCGATGGGTTCTTTTCACAGCTCCCCACAATTCCAGCTCCCAACCTTCCTATCACCCTGTTGGTTAACCCCAGAGTGACTCCGTGTGTTCCTGCGACACCTCCTGTGTGCTCCTCTGTCCCCCGACACTGCCAGGATAAAGCTGTGTGTGCACACACCTTTCTCTATAGGGAGGGCTGGGTCTTCACCAAACACCAGACAGCCTCAGACCACCCAGCCCAGGGACCCAGCCGCACACCCCACTGAACAAAGTGGGCTCAGCTCCAGGACAGCGACGCTCACTGCTAACATATAAACCCATAACCCATCGTAGGTTAGGCCAAGGTACACCACTGTTGGGGGTGGGGGGGGTCTCTAGGCAATAAGACGTCACTGTGTTTGTCAGTGACACTAGCCCAGGATGGTGAACCCGTTTTCAAAGCCCTGACTATACCTGTGCGACGAGTACCTGTCATACAGACCTTTCATTAGTTTTGTACTAAAACTGATAATTCATCTGCTAATACATCCCAATGATCAGCCCATAAGTTTAAAAGTAAAATTAAGAGCTTTTATCTACAAATATTTTGTCTGTTTTCCCCTATAATGACCAAGATACGTAACAGTCACCACCCTCTACCCTCTCACGCAAATGCCCCAGAGTCCCCATCTGGCCCACGGCGGCGGCAGGGCCTTACTCAAGGAGCTTCAACTGCCGAGATGGCACTGACCCAGCGCTCTGCTGGCTTCCCCACGGGAGCCCCCCAGGCACAGACACCGAGCGCCCAGGAGTACAGCTGTCTGTGAACGAACTACCACTGGCTCTAGCAGCCCATACAGAACCTGGGATGCTTCCTTCACCCAGTCCTTCGTGACTCAGTTTCTCTCGCCGTCTCTGTTTAGCTGGGAGATCAGTAGCATGTTTCAGGAGGGAATTGTGGAGAAGAACAGGGTAGTGGTGACAATGCAGGCTGAGACTCCCAGACGAAAGGCAGACAAGGTCGGCAAGCACCGCAACAGCAACCCACCTGCGAGTGTGCTGCCTGCCGATACTGGCGTCCAGGAAACGCCCAAGGGCCCCAGAGGAAACAGCCTGCTCTCATCTGCTCGGGCGACTGCATGGGATGCGGTCACTTGTAGCGGGCCGGACTCCAAAGCTGGTCCCCAGTGCCGGTGCGGAGGGAATAGCCGCCACCTGACCACGCCACACAGAGACTCGTGGGCAGTGAGAGAAACACGCCTGCCTGCAGTTGGCACAATCTATCCAATTACAAGAGAAATGACTTCACCACAAAATTTACTGTGCAAATGCAAAATGAACTCAGAGTTCCTGTGAGGACCTGGAACTCTGACCTGAACTCCCCGGCCCAGGAGGAGCGGATGACTCATCTCTCCAGTGACATCAGCACTCTACACACTCATTGACGCCACCCCAGCCAGGACGCAGGCCCTCCACAGACAGACAGCGCGGGCCTCCCAGGCTGGTTGCCTACCGGGCTAGCGTCTTTGGGAAGGTGGAAACACCTGTAACTCCACTCGCTGGGGCCGATAAAGCTGACATGGAACGGCTACCCCAGTGGATGCAGGACACATGACCACAGGCGGCTCTGAATTCCCTCCTCCAGTCGTGGTGCCAGTCCTGCCCTAGGACCACACCTGCAACAGGGAGCATGAAGGTCGCCCCTAGTGTAATGACTCAAGAAGCGCTGCACGTGGACTCTCTGCCACACAAACACAGGAACATGCCCACTGGGTAGGACTGAGCAGCAGAGCCTCAAGTATGTACATGCCATGCCACCATATGTCAAAGGCCACTGGGCAGAGCTGAGGTCCACCCGTCTGCAGCTCTGCCCCACCTTGGACCCACAGCAGCCCTATGCTCCAGGGGCCATGCTGCTCCAGCACAGCAGAGCTCTGATGACAATGTGTTGCTACATCATTTTAATCTTGTTTTCTCAAAGTACCAGTCTGTGGCAAATTGGAAATTACAAAACCTGAGGCCTCGCAGCAAGTGACTTTTAGAAGTACTCCCAAAACGGAAACAACAATTTCAGATACCACTGAGCGCTGATTCCAGACTCAGAACAAGTCGAAACCTAGTAGCGTGTAAACGCCTCTTCCCCGTGTCTGCCCGTGCTAAGGCACGGCAGCGCCCACATCACCACCACTCCTGGGCAGCAAACCTGCCCCTCAGGAAGCGACGGACACCTGTGTGCAGACACAGGCCAGTGCTGGTCCCAAGGAAACAAAACCGGGTCCCTCAAGTGGAGCAGACAAGGTAGATGGTACATTGAGTGAACCTAACCCCCGTCCTGGGGCGGGGAGGTAACTGCCACCGAGGAACGACATCCGTGAAGGAGCAGGGAGAGGCCCCAGGACAGCAGGGCAAAGGCCGCCCACAGGGAACTGTTGACAGGGCAGCGGACGTGGTGCCACTTCTTGCTGGAGCACTCATGCCACCAACCTCAAGGACGCAGGCGACGACCAGAGCCACATGAGGGTAAGCGACTGCTCTCCCCTCCAAGGGGCCGGCAAGCGCTTTGGAGCCCCTCCTGTGAGTGCCACGGGGGCATCAGAGTCGACGACGGGAGGCGGAAAAATCGGACGTGAAGAGCTCCCTAAACTTCAGCACCCACACAAGGCGTTTGTGCAGGCTGTCAAGTCCTCTAATCACGTGACGGAGCCACAGGGTCCGGTACCAAAGCCAACAGCTGGCAGGAAGAGAACCTCCATTCTGACACCAGGAGTGGGGCGGGGGGCGGTCCAAGGCCCCTGCTGCCGGCCTCCAGAAGACACACACGGAGAACACAGCTCCGTGAGAACGGGCTCACGCTGCCCCTGCGGTCTCTACAGACACGGGTGAACTTCCGACCAGCTCGTGCCGACCACAGCACCACCACACATCCTGGGTCCCCGCAGCCGTTCCGCACACGCTCCTCCTCCCCGGGGCCCACTGGGCACTGTGGGGCTGCCCTTGTTTCAAATGCTATCAAACACGTGAGAGGTGCCCTGCAAGCAGAGTAAAAGGACATCACGTCACCTCCAGCACACCAGGGGCTGAAGTGTGTGGGGGCCGAAGCGGAGGGAGGCCCAGGAATGACGAGGCTCGCCTCCTGCAGCACCAGGTGTGACCGCCTCCTGCCGAGTGGGTGCTGCCGGGGTCTGTGAGCGCTGGGGCCTTCCCAGGGCCTTTAGGACCTGTCAAGCTTAGGGAAGGCAGACTGAGGATCGAGACCACACGTTTTGGGGGTCTGTGGTGGTCCAACTTCGGTACCTGTACTTTGTGAAGCCCAGGCATTGGAGAAACAGCCCCTAGAGACCACGCCTGTGAAGTGGTGATTTTGGAAAGTGAGGGATTGACGCGGCAGGGCTGCCACGTGACCGCATCAGCGCAGCAGACCGCTGGGAAGAGCAGACAGCCCTGGGCCTTCCTGGTACACGAGGTCCTCTCCAAGCCAAAGGACAGCCTTGCCCTCCTCCCAGTTTCAAACGCGTGGAAGCACAGAAGGTCCCAGGCAGACGTCTATGACCCCAGACCACAGGTTCAAACCAGGGTGAACCTACCTGGAGGAATCATGACCATTCTTACCAATTGCAAAGAGATCACACAGAGAGGACACACAGACTTTCAAGATGAAGACTCAATCCCTTAAGTAATGCCTACTCAGTGGCCTAAACAAATAGGAAAAACCCCACCAAACTACAGTACAGGTGACTCAATCCATCCCATGCCCTTTGGACCTCATCTTTGGCCCTAACCTACAGTATATGGTGAGCACTTGCACACCCGTCTTTCCAACCAGAACTCACTCCAGCTAGCACATCGCTGAACCAACGTGGTGGGTGAGGACTGGCCCTGCTTATCCAGTCCCAATGGGTGCTCCAACGCAGGCGAGAGTGCCACAATTCACCCACTGGCCTTAGGCATGCGGAGGCCAGGCTGCCTGATCTGTACCCAGTGCTGCTGTGCACCAGGCAGGAGATGAGGCCCAAAGGAAGACCGGAGAGTAAGCAAACAGGGTCCCCAAAGAGCTCCCACCGCCACCATCTGAACCCAGCTTCAGGAACCAAGAGCTGCATGGCACAGTCTCCTCCCAGAGCACAAAAAATTTCGAACTCCCCAGTTTTGATGCCTGCACAAAAGTGGCTAATGGATGGGCTTTTCAATCCACCTCCTAGATCCCAGGTTAAAACTTTTGCCAAAACCCCGCTGTTCTATAAATACGGCGAACAACTCCCATTTACGCAGCACTTTGCCTCCCAAAACGGTGCTGAGAACGCAGCCGCTGACTGCTGAACATAAATATTTAAACAGTAAAATCCGAACGTCCCCAAAGTGTATCTTACCCAACAGGATGGCAGGCGGAAGTACAGGTTCAAAACAACAGGGCACCCTGGGACGGGGCTGACCTGCAGGGTCGGGAAGGAGGCCCCCAAGGCGGCGGCGAAGTCCCACCCCGGCGAGGCGAGGCCAGGCCGCGCTCCCCAGGTGACAGGAGGGGCGGGAGCGCACGCCCCGCCGCCTGAAAGGCGCGCCCAGCGGCAGGCTGACTGCGCCCGGCCAGTCCTGACCCTGCTGGCAGGGTACCCCAGCCAACAGAACCCAACCGCAGGACAAGTTCACCCCCAAACTTGCGCAACAGCAGTCCCTCTGCAGCCGCCCCGCGGGCCAGCTGCACGGTCCCCCACGGCGGAGGGGGGGCGGCCACTCGCACACGATTCCCGAGAAAGGCAGCCCTTCCGAGCGCCGGCAGCACACCTGCGCCCGGCGAGCACCTTCCCCGGGAATCGGAAAGAGTCCGGCGCTCCCTGACGGCCTCGTCGCAGCCCCAGGGACAAGCTCGCGAGGGCGGCGCGGCCCCGCGTCTCCGTCCACTGCGGCCGGGCTCCGTGCCCCCACGGCGCTCCGAGTCCGGCCCCCGGCGCGGAGCCTGAACGCGAGAACTCGTCCTCGGCCCCCGCTGGGCCGGGCCCGGCCCGGGCCTCGTCGCCAAGGGCAGCGGGGGCCGCCGGCCGGCCCGGGCGTTCCCGGCCCGCCGCACGTGCGCAGGACGCGGGGCCGCGCGCCGCCCGCCGCCTTTGTCCGTCTGCGGGGCGCCGGCGCGGGCAGTGGGGCTCGGGCCGGTCCCGGCCCCGGCCGCCGCGGCCACACGTTGGGCAGGTGCCCCCGGGGGCGGCGGCACGACCCGACCCGGAAGGACCGCGAGTTCCTGCCCGGCAGCGGCGGGGCCCGGCGGCCGGAGCGGGGTCCCCAGGGAGCTGCGGGGAGCTGCGGGGAGCGGGGTATCCCGGGGGGGGCGGCCCGGGCCGGGTCCCCGCGTCGGGGCCGGGCGAGCGCCGCTCGGGGGCGGCCCCGAGCCCGGGGGACGGACGCCTCACCGAGATAGATGTCTCCGAAAGAGCCGCTGCCGATCTTCCGGCCCAGCCGGTACCTGTTCCCGACTCTGAGCTCCATGGCGGCGGCGGCGGGCCCGGCTCGCTCCTGCCCTCCCGGCCGCTTCCTGGGTCTGAGCTCGGGAAGGCGGCGCCGCTGCTGCCGCTACTGCGGGTCCGGCTGCCGGCTCCGCCCCCCTCACGGCCCCGCTTTCACCATCGCTTTCCGGCCGCCCCGCCGCGCCCAGCGCCACAATACGGGGCGGATGGGACAGTCCGAGCGCCGCCGCCCTTGCTCCGGTCCCCGACGGCCCCACTTGCCCTCTCCCCGCCGCGGATGGACTCGGATCTTCCGGGCCTAAATCCCCCTTCAGCTGCCTGAAGGAGCCGCCGCCATCGCGCTGTGACGTCACTTCCCCTAGCAACCCGGAGGGGCGGGGCCGCGCTGCCTGAGGGGTGGGGCCGCGCTGCCCGAAGGGCGGGGCGGGGCGGGGCGGGGCGGGGCGAGCGCGCTCTGGTGTCCTCGAGCGAACCCCGGACCCCCGGCCGGCCTCCTACTCTCCCTGCCCCCGCCGGGCCCTCCCCGCGTGCTGGCTCCACGTTTGCCCCCACAGGCGTTTGGGAAGCCAGCGGCTCCCACCCGGGACAGGCCTGCAGGCATCGCGGTTTGCCAAAGGGTGAGAGGGGGCCGGGCCCGCCCTTCCAGGCTCCCGGGACCTGCGCCCCGAGACTCCGCAGGAGGAGGACTTTCCGTCGCAGGCCAGCCCCCGGAGAGAGTGACATGGCCGGGCCGCAGGGGGCACAGGTGTGCACCCCGGCCTGGTGCTGAACCCCCGATGTCCTGCACACTCAAACCTGGGCGGAGGCTGGTCACGTGTCAGACCCGCAGAGTGCAGGTGAAGCGCCCGGGGTTTCAAAGGGCGAGGCCAACCTCCCATCCCTCTGGAGACGGAATCAACGTGCTCAGAACAGCGTTTTATTATTTACTATATGTAATCATATTACGACAGTCAAAAGTACACGCAACCCAAATCTTCACAGTGGATGAATGGATAATCAAAGTATGGCCAATCCATACAGTGGAATAATTATTACCCAGCCATAAAAGGAATGAAGCACTGAAGCTGCAACGTGAGTGAACCTCAAAAACGTTAAAGAAGCTAGACACGAAGGGGCACCTACTGTATAATTCTGTGCGTGTGAAGTGCCCAGAACAGGCACATCCACAGAGACAGAAAGTAGATTAGGAGCGGGGGAGGGAGCTGCAGAGAGACAGCGACTGGGCGTCCGAGCTCCTCTCCTGGGAAGACAAAAACTTTTCACAACTAGGCAGAGGTGATGTTTGTACAGTATCACGAATGCACAAAAGCCACTGAATTATTCGCTTTAAAATAACTCTGGCTGGTGTGGCTCAGTAGATTGGAACATCATCTCATAACTGAAAGGCTGCAGGCTCCATTCCTGGGCCAGCACGTACCTCACATCCGTGCTGATCCTTGGTTCTGGCCCACGCACGTGTGATCCCAGTCTGGGCAACCAATCGATGCTTCTCTCGCATGGATATTTCTTTTTCTCCATTTCTCTCTCTCAAAGTGTCGGGGGGAAAAAGCCCTTGGGTGAGGATTAAATAAAAAATTTTAATGGTTAAAATGGTGAATTTTATGTTTCGGGAATTTTACTTCATTTAAAAAAGCCGCAGGCCCTGGCCTGGCAGCTTCTGGGTGCGGGCAGCATCTGGAGGCACCAGGTTGCTGGTTCCACCTGCGGTCGGGGCACACGCAAGAATCAGCCAACGAGCCCCGGCTGGCATGGCTCAGTGGACTGAGTGCTGGTCTTCCGACCAAAAGGTCACCTGTCTGGTTCCCAGTCAGGGCACATGCCTGCGTTGCAGGCCCGGTCCCCAGTTGGGGGCCTGCGACAGACAACCAATTGCTGTGTCTCACACACCGATGTCCCTGTCCTCTCTTTCTCCCTCCCTTCCACTCTCTCTAAAACTAAGTAAAGTCTTGAGAAAAAAAAGAACCAGTGAATGCATCAATGAGTGGAACAACAAATCGGTGTCTTTCTCTCCTTTCTTCTCTGTCTCTAAAATCAATAAAGTAAAAAAAAAAATTAAGTTAAAAGAATAAAAACTAGCCCTGGCCGGTATGGCTCAGTGGATTGAGCACCAGCCTATGAACTGAAAGGTTCCTCGGGCCACATGCACGGGTTGAGGACCAGGGCCCCAGCTGGGGGCATGGGAGAGGCAACAGATGAATGTTTCTTTCCCTTTCTTTCTCCCTCCCTTCCCCTCTCTCTAAAAATAAGCATCTTAAAAAAAACAAAAACCGAAATGTATGTTTAAAAAATAAAAAGACCTCATGGGTCAACTCTGGGAACTGAACCCGAATTCCATGCTGGGGTTCATCGGACCCCCACCGCCCCATGGGAATGACCGCAGTTCCCCGAGTGCATTAATGTGTCTGCCCAGGGCCTCCGTTCGTGCTGCCCCTTCCTCATGTAAGGTTTCTGTCTCCCACCTTTGCTCAGCTAAGCTCCCTCTGTCTCCCAATCCCCAGCGGAAGACACTGGTCTGGTGCCCGTGATGTGCACAGATAACAGACACATCTGAACAGGAGTGGAGGGATGACCACCTTTAAAGACACTGACTGGGAGGCGGGGCACTGGGGTTGGGTGCCCAAGTTTTAATCCTTGCTCTCCCATGAGCTGGGCCACCGGAGGAGAGCAACTCAGCTTTCCTGTGCCTCTGTTTTCTCATCTGTGAAACAGAAGAGAGCATCGGACCGTACGGCTGTGCAGAAGGCTAATAGGTCACCACCCGCACAGCTCAGAACGGAGCCTGGAAACGAGTTAGTGCTGTATAAACACTAGCTGTCCACATCACTGCTGTTTACTTGGGAAACGAATCCTCACACAGGTGGTGGCAGTGACGTTTGCCAGCAGAGCAGCTGATGGTGCCCGGGCTGGACAGTCACCTCCTGCTCAGATCTGCCGGAGTCAGGACCTGTGCCCACCCCTCACCCTGGGCCCTGAGTCTGTGTGCCAAGGGGCGGGGCCGGCACTAACGGTTATTGCCATTTAATTAACAAATCCTCCAGGGGAGTTCCTGTCTGGGGGGTTTAGGATGGACAAGTCAACCATGGGCAAGGACTGGAGAGGAACAGACAGGCTCCAGGCAGCACCATGTGGGCACGAGGCTGCGGCTTGCGGCTTCTGGCAGCTTCCAGGGGAAGGCGGCCTTTCTCTAAGATCTGAAGGAGGAGGAATGACCTCTGCCTGTGGGAGGGGGGCCAACAGATAGGACCCCCAGTGGGACCTGGAGGGCCTCCCAAGGGTGAGAGGCAGCGTGCACAGGTGTTTGCGTGTGCACATGTGCTTGGGTGTGTGTCTCACACAGCTAGCGCTCGCCCACTGGCCGAGGAAAACCTGGAAAACGTTGGGTCCCCCAAGGCTCAGGCTCCGGCTCTGGCTGGAGGGAGGCGCCGGTGGGAGTTGGGAAGAGCAGCCTTTCAGATTCTGGGTGCTCTGTGCCAATCCCATGACTAATGGGGCAGAGGCAAGCGTCCCTAACCCGCACCAGGACGGAAACGGAAGTGAGTTCACACCTGTAAGCAACAGCCCTCCCTCAGCCAGGCAGGTGCAGGCAAGGCCGGCCGGAGGCCTGGCTGATGCGGCCGGCTCAGGCTCGGGCTGGGATCCAGCACCACCGGCACTTGCTCTGAGGCAGCCACTGTTTAGCTTCATTAAACCAACAGAAGTAAAAACCTGGTTCCTTGGGCCCACCAGCCACGTTCCAAGGGCTCAGGCGCGCCTGGGTCAGACGGCACAGCACAGCGCTTCCATCACCCCAGGAAGTTCACTTGGGCCGGGGATCGCAGCTGCAGTGGAGGTGTGTGGGGGGGTGCATTTGGCAGTGTCCCACAGTCACAATGGGGGGCTGCTGGCACATCATGTGCGGAGGTCAGGGATGCTCCTACAACCCACGGGGGTGGCCCCAAGTGTCAGTGGGGCTCAGGTGGAGACCCGCCCCCCTGGCCCTGGACCGAGCCCCGTGGTGCTTTGTTACGGGGTCCTGAGCTGCTTAATGGAGCTAGATAGTAAAGAGGTGCTTGAAAACAAAACTAAACAAAAACCACAACAAAAACAACCCACGACGAGGTGGTCGTGTTAAAGGAACACAAAGGGAAAGAGCTCCGAGATGCTAAAGCTGGAATAATTTAAACAAAATAAGTAACAGTGTTGGGTTAACAGAGTATAAAAACAGATGTCTACTTGTTTGTACTGATGCATAAATGACTGAAAAAATAAATAAAGGGGCGAAGAGACAAAGCTCCTGTGCAGAATTTCAAGTAACTTATGAAGCTGCTCTGCCTTCTACCCAGGCGTAACTCCCTGCTCCCTGAGTGTGGGTGGGCATAGTAACCTTCTCCCCAAGAGCACGGCATGGTAGGAAAGGGACGGGATGACAAGTGGAGACAGCTGGAAACCACCTCCGCCAGGTGACTAAGGCCACATCACCGTGAGTCATTTTGAGAGCAGGGCTCTTGACAGGACGGGTGAGAAGGACACTTTGCCTCCATGGTCTTCCTCCTTCTTACCCCCACAGGACCAGACAAACAATGAGAGAAATGCCTACACGATCCCCGCCCAGCACGCAGCACCTGCACGGTCACCCAGCACCAGGACCATCTGAGAAGCAGTCAGAGCCCAGAGCAGCTTGCAAGTCATGTGAGATTCTGCTGCAGAAAAGGAGCGAAAGTTATGAAACTGAGGAAATAAAGCGTGGACTTTGGGAACAAAATGTATCAGTATTGGCTCCTGAATTGTAACAAGTGCACCACACTGTGTGACAGGTCATGAGACTCTGGATGGGCACTGGTTGGGGGTGGTTACAGGGACTGTGTACTATCTTTGTGGCTTTTCCAGTAATTTTTTTATTTTTATTTATTTTGCTGTAGGATCCTGATCGTTACCGTAATAAGTTCAAGATCTTCCCCGTCATTTCTCACTCGGTAGTAATTTTAATGAGTATTTAAATCTGCCATTCCTTGAAATGGAAAGAATTCACACACACAAACCCCATCTGAAGGGTTGCCTGTGCTGCCAGGGGAACAGGACCAGGGAATGAATGAGGAAAATATTATATAAATAGATGAAACAAGAGAAGGCCCGGTACCTATGAATCATGCTCAGGTTCCATGACCAAGGCGTGACCTGACCCTCAGAGACAGAAGGAAACTGGCTGTACAATGGGCAGGCTAGTACACAAACCTCCCTGGTTCCGGTGAGCTTTGCAAAGCCCCCGAGCCTCAGTTTACTCTTCTGTTAAAGGGGACAGGGAGGGGAGGCACCAGCCACAGCCCCTCCCTCGCCCCCACCCCGAGCCTGGCCTCCATCCAGGGGAAAGGAAGGCCACAGCTAGGGGTACAGAGGGAGCAGAGCTGCCCAGAAAGACCGGCATCACACCGTGAAAACAACACTGAAACGCTGAGATTAAAGAAACAGAAACACGGGGTCCAGCACAAATAACACCCTTTACTACAAAATCTTTTATTACAAAATCATAAGCATGTAATTCTGTAACACAACAATATTACACTCGAGCACACTACATGACATTTTAGGTGAAATCTTCAAACTAAAACTATAGAAATTATTATGACATCCACATTATTAACCTACCACACTCAAGCAGGCGTTACTTCTGCTTGAATACACAGTTTTTAAATACTGTTTTTAAATACACAGAGGCCTAGAAAGTACAGAAAAAAGGACAACATGGAAAAAACATATTCGTATAAGGTCTTTGGGGACCTATTAGACCTAAAATCACCCTCGTTACCTGCCCTTGTCCTGGCATCGTACCCTGAGCCCTTGCACCGAGCCCGTGCAAAGGGTCTGCTCCCCTGCTGCCTGCCTTTTTGGAGCCTGCCTTTTTGGAGTTCCATTTTCTTGGAACCCTATTGGTGGGAATCGACCAGTGATAATGTCCTACCTGGAGGATCCTGGGCTGCGGTCAGTGGTGCTTGGATATCCTGCCTTGGGGTGGGGGGCAGATTTACCAAATAAAACTACAAGACACCCAGTTAAACTTGTACTTCAAATAAACAAGGAATAATTTTTAGTATGTGCATGTACAGGCAAATCTACAGGGACCAAAAGTGGATTAGCAGCGGTCCAGGGCTGGAGGAAGGGGACAGAGAGGAACTGCTTATGAGTACAGGATTTCTTTCCGGGATGACGAAAAAAAGTGTTGTAAATTTAGTACGGGGACCGCTGCACAACTCTGACTGTATAAAAGCCACTGCACCGCACACCTTCCGTAAGTGAATTTTGTGCTGAGTGCACTGCATCTCAACAAAGCCTGTGTTTAAACTCGCAGTCACTGCGCTCCTTCCAGGGCTAGTTCTTGTCACGTCCTAAGGGCGACGGCGAGGCGGCCCTGCGGGAACAGGAAAACCCAGACCCACATGTGCCCATGCAGCTCGGGGCGCAGGTACCCGGCTCTGGCCTCGGGTTCGAGATCCCACGCATCCCTCGGGGACGCAGGACAATCTCCGATCTCCGCGAGCCTATTCGGAAAACGATTCGAAGTCGCCCTTCGGGGAGACGCGGGTGTGGGGGCAGCCTGGGCTGGGGGCCGTGAGGACCGTACGTCTCAGTCGCCCGGTACCCCGCGCCTCCTCGCCCCGTGCCCACATAAACTCAAAAACATACACCTCCGCTTGGCCCCCCCTCCTAAAGCTTGGGGCCGGCTCCGCCTTAAATAGACATTTCTGAGTTATGATTGGTCAGCTCGAATCACATGCCCATCCTTGACCCAATCGCCGAGGCCGTGGTTTGCTGTGCTGTGATTGGTCAGGCCTGGTCTTGTGCCATGGGTGGGTGTGTGTGTGTGTGTGTGGCTGTCCGGCTCTGAGCCTGAATCCGCCGTTCAGGCAGAACCCGACCACTTTCGGGATCGCTGCGACCCTCGGCGGCCGCGGGATGCCGGGCCGGGGTGGGTTTCGGAGGCCTTTCTTAGCGTTAACACAGTGGGTGGTTCTAACTATAAGGATCGCATTTCACTCCATTTATACTGTCAATCCGAAGCCGAAAAGCACAATTGCGTGTGTTTTTAAAGCAGCCTGAACGCAGCCCGGCCGGCTGTCACCGCGTCCCACCGGCGCGTTCCATTTCCCTCCGTCCTGAGACGTTTCCTACTTCATCCCAGGGATCACACCCCCATTACTCATCAAATATCCCCAACTTTGCCCACAATGACGCAAACGGTAGGGAACCGGAAGGACGACAACGACCCCTGGAGGTGACGCAGCGGTGATGTCGAGGCTGCTGCTGCGGTTCCCGAGGGTGGGGGGCAGGACGGGGAGGGAAGTGCCCGAAGCGCTACGGTCCTCGGGACCCGCAGGGGGCGCCCGCAGAGGAAACCCACAGAAGACGAGGAATTGGACGCTGGCCTCCCACGGCCAGGCCCCAGCCACACGTCCCAGACTCCAGGGTCACCGAGCTAACAACACATTTCCCACCGGCTAGTCCTTAAGCACGACAGGCGTGATCGCACAGCTTGCGACCGGCACGGGGGCTGTCTATGACGGAGAGGACCCAGAACAGCGCTTTGACCTCTTAGGAGGTCTCAAATACAAAGAGCCTTTCTATGTGTTGATTCTTATTAAAGTTTTTAATAAATAACTTATTTTCCTTTTATATTTACTTGTGTAAATTATTGGTAATCTGAATTAAAACATAAAAAATAAAAAGGGGTCTATTTTGTTTCCTGGCATTTAGGGGCGAGGACTGCCCTCAGCGCCCAAAGCAGTGCTGGGCGCTGGGCGCCTGACCTTCTAGGTCCCTTATCTCTAAGAGCAGGGGGAGGGGGCGGTGAGGAAGTGGGGGGTGCGGGGGGTGCACCAGCTGGGAGGGATGAGGTTGGTGGACGAGTCCCGCAGGGCTCGGAAGGGAAGCAGGTATCTGAGCCTAGCTTTACGCAGGTGCGAAGCACACGGTGCATGTTTTTGTGGAAGCGGGCTGCGTGGGGGAGCAAGTCGTGCAGAGGATGAGTGTGTATGAGGGGCCGGCAATGGGGG